>JPJZ01000157.1:0-22081 GCA_000750815.1 Pseudogymnoascus sp. VKM F-4516 (FW-969)
ACTCCCCCCACTCCTCCTCGACCCCCCGCTCCTAGACCCCCCACTCCCGCTCCCCGACTGCGCAGACTGCGCTGACAACCCCCCCGAGGCATCACGACTCATAGGCGCGGAACTGTACCCCGAGACGTCGCGGGACATGGGCTGAGAACTGTACCCGCCCACGATGCGGCGGGGCAGATACATATACCCCCCAACCACGAAACAACCAACAACATCAGCAAGTGTTGCTGCGGTACAGGCATGAGGGGGAAGTACGGGCGGCCCTGTCCTGATCCGGAGCCTGAGCTTTGCCCTCCCATCGGTGGTGCAGGGCTGGGTGCTAGGCTTGAGCTGGGGGCCGGGGCGTGGGGATACAGGTATGGTGTCGGTGCGCTGACTGTGCTTGCCATGTTTGGGCGGGTGTCTGACTTGAGGAGTGGCGCTGTGGAGATGGCGGGGGCGTATTCGATTGGGAGAGGTCCTGTTTGGCGTGGGTATTTGGTTGGGGCGGGAGGGGCGGAGAAGTCTGGTGTTGAGACCGGGTAGGGGGATGTGTACATCCTTGATGGTAAGTTGAGAGGGGAAGTATTCTCGTCTCTTCGCGGGAAGCCTCCAGTGGCGGAGGAGGAAGACGACGATGACGACGGCCGCGGTTCGTACGGGATCCCTCTCAATGCTGTGACGGCCGGTGTAGCCTGGCGCAGACGCGGCGAAGGTTTAGATCTCGATCTCTTCTGTCCCGCCGCCGGGCTCCCAAGGGCTTCAAAAATCGTATCCCCCGCCACAGCCTCGCTCTGCCACCCTGCGCTCTGCCCGCCCAACATCTCGCTCGGCCTCCTCTGGCTACTGCGCCGACGATCCTGGATATGACCACCTCCCCTACTCGGCGGCGGCGAACTCTTGCTAATCTCCCCTAGCGCCACCTCCGCCGCGCTGAGCCCGCTAGGAAGGTGTCCCTTCGCGCCGGGGATGGGAATGCCCATAACGGCGTTGTCGATGCTGTGGTGTCCCGCACGGCCGCGGCGCTCGAGGACTCCCATTGCGGTCTCGTGTGAGAGTGAGACGCGTGGATCGGCTGCGGCGCGGAAAGCCCCTGTGGTGTCGTGGTAGCGGGATGCTTCTAGGGCGCGGGTTGTGCGGTGGAGGTCTGCGCGCGGGACGGTGGTGCGGGGGACAGTAGTGTGTGGTCGTTTTGGGGGCACGACGGTCCATTCTTCTTTCATGGGTGTCGGGGAGCCGTATATGGGAGTGATGGTTGTGTTGTTATTGGTAGGGGTTGCGATTCCGGGGCCGATAGAGTAGTGCGAGCCACGCATTATGACGGACGCGGAGGCGTTGGATGACCAGTCGGAGTCGTACCCATCATCGACCTCTGGCATTGCCGGGAACTTGAGTGGGAAATCATTGACGCTCACCGGGCTATCTAGTTGCGTCTCCATACCCCAGAGGTGAGCGCCAGGCGGGTACGAGTCCGCCGGTCCAGGCGTCTCCGGGCCAGTGTCTGACGAGGAGCTTGTGCGATCAAATATTGATAGCATGAACGCCTCATCGCTGCCGCCCTTTGCAATATCAAGCGACGACTCGCGTGTCCTCCGCACGATTTCCGCCATGATATCTTGAAGCGTTACTTCAAGTTGCTCGCGAATAGCCGGAAGCGCCGGTCCCTTCCGCTCTATGCGTGCCAGGTGGCTCAGTAGTCGCTTTGCATGGATCTCATAGGAGCGGTAATCGCCAACGAGGCCCGCGTTGGTCTTGGCCTGGATGCGCTGTGTCGCTTGGGTGTATGAACGGACGAAAAGGGCGGTTGCGTGGGCCAGCCACGTTGCGCGGGTGCCGGCGGCGCGCATAGAATCGATAAAGAAGTCTTGGACAACTGAGTGGATGCGGATAATGTCTAGGTCATCTGTGAGGCGGTGCGAGGAAGCTTGTGAAGAGGTGGAGGCGTGCGGGCTGATGTCGTGTTCCGAACGGCTGATCAGAGCGTAGCTGTTGAGGATTTTGAAGGTGTTATTTAAGGACCGTCCAGTAGCCATCTCATAGGCTTTGATGGGGATCTCGACTGCTTTGAGGCCTGTAGACGTTAGCTTTGACTACGGATAACAGGGGCGAAAACCTACCTAAAGATATCATTTCCACAGGAATACTACTGCTAAAGAAGGCCAGTATGCTAATTAAATTCAGCGCCTCATCCGCCCCAGCGTTTCGCAGCTGCTTTACAACAGCCACATAAGTGTCTAGGGTTCTTAGCTTCGGCCCTGACATGTAGGCTCGTGTGAACTTGGCTAACGGCTCCCCGGTGGCTTTTAGCCGTTTTGCAGCCACATGAATTACCTCTGGCAGAAACCCCATTCGTTGCACCAGCTTCATCGCCTCGGCGAGGTCTTCTGTGGTCGGGTTCTTGCGGCCCAGTTCCTGAAGGAAGAGATGCTGGGCTTCCACTGCAGAGAGCAGAGGAACCCTGATAACTGCCGGGTTCATGAAGTGGTGATCACCGCCGACACTGTGCTCAGTCGAGGTGTAGAGAAGGCTGCTATTCGCACTATCGGGTATAAAGCGGCTAAGAGTATCATTGTGGTCGAAGTGAATCCCATCCAGGACGAGTAACCAATCATGGTGCGTAGTGAACCAGTCAATAACGCATCTGACAAAATCATCAGTCTCCTTTGTCACGACGCCTTCGTCCGTAGGCGGTAACGCGACCGTAGCAGCAATTTGCCAGAAACCCGCTCTTAGTTGTGCCGGCGACTTTGCGGTGACCCAGAAGACGCCTCCGGGGAAGTCTTGAAGGTGCTTGTAGACATATTCGCGTGCAAGATGAGTCTTCCCACCGCCAGGGATGCACTGGATGAGAACGGCGGCGACACCCTCGGCGCGGCGCTTGCGGTCGAAGAGCATACGGTGCATTTTCTCGAGTTCGTCTTCGCGCCCGACGAAGAGGGAGTTGGGACGGAAGCCTTGGGGCTTGATGAAGTACGCGGTGGGGGCAGTGATGGTAGTGGAGTCAGCGGGGATGACAGCAGGATGGGCGATATTGGCGTTTGATACGGCGAGCGATGAGTCTACAAAGGCACAGAGAAATCAGCCCTGTTCATTTTAAGGATAAAGAGTAGAGTAATGACATGATATAGAGCGCAAAGAAACCCCAGCAGAGAAGAAGATCAAGAAAAAAATCACAGAACGACAGAATCAACGCTCCACCAGTTCCGCTTCTTTCTCCTCAACCTCCTCCGTTGTGTACTGGTACTGGAACGGCGACGCAGCCTGACGCGGCGCTGCCTCGAGTGCAGCCCGCGGCTGACTCGTCGCCGGCACTTGCTGGGAAGTAGATGGCGACCTACTTGAAGAAAGACCCTCTTGTGCATGTGTCTGCGCCACAGGGGCACTCAACTATTCAAAAGTCAGGATGTATATTCACTATGGCTTAGTTACGGCTAACTCACATTATTATCGAAGATGCCCAACAGCTCCTTAGCCTCATTCTCCTTTGCCTGCCTCCTCGCCAACCGCTCATTAGCCCATCTCGCCTGGATCTTAGGCGTGCAGTCATTCGCCCAGCCCTTGATTGCCATGCTAACATTCAGGTAGCCGGGAGCGTTCTTGCTCTCAAACTTGCACATGGACGAGTGCGTGCCCTCGATGCCGTAGTAGCGGACGCCTGGCAGCGGCGGGGAAGCAGAGGCCTGGTCGACGACGAAGACTTTAGTCCCTTTGATGTCGGTGCGCATAGCTTCGTGGACCATGTCGATCTCGAAGCGCTGGTAGATATCGAGGAAGTGCAGGTTAATGTTCTGCAGCGTCTCGTTGTTGTTTTGCAGTGTCTTGAGCAGCTGGTCCTCGGTCTCGACAATCCTCTTTGGCATGACTGTCTTAACTAGCGAGTGCAGGACCTGCCCCCATTTCGCTCCGTCAGCGCCCAGGTGCGGCGTGCCTAGGAAGATGATGCCGTAGGTGGAGACATAGATGGAGCGGCTAGGGTCGGCGCTCTTGCTCGTCAGGTCGTTTGATAGTTCTAGAGCCTATAATATGTTGGTTCAGTTACTCTTATAAAAATATACCCGTGGGCTTCTTGGGACACTTACCCTCTTGACCAGTATCCCACCCAGACTATGGGCAACCCAGATGATAGCATTCTCCTCCTTCTCCTCACTCATCCTCTCCATGCTCAGCCCCGTCAACAGACTCTGTGCATGCTGGTGTATCATATCAGAGCTCGCGCTCTTGTCGCTGCCGAATGTGTAGACATCGGCATTATAGCCATAGACTAGGACTCGGGCCTTCGCCTGGCGCAGCGTGACTGGCAGCAGCTGGGAGGGCCAGAAGACGCCATTCTTCGCGGTCCATGTATTCTGTGGGTGGCCGTTGAGGCCGTGGACAAGCACGATGTCTACTGTTGCTTCGGGGTGCGCGTAGACTTCGGTGACCTCGAACCGCTTGATATCGAGGGGCGGCGCGGTTGTGCCCTGTAGAAGAAGCGGGTTAGCTGGTATTCTCTCGTAACTTTGCTTTGGGATAGCTCCTAGGGGGCGTAGGGTGCTCACCATTCTTGAGGTTGGTTTTGACCAAAACAGGTTAAATAATAGGTATTCGATTTATATACTGATATATGTGGTATGTTTGTTGTATGTGTAGAAACTCGAGCAGCAGGGGGTCAGGCAGAGTATATATACTCTCGTCAACCACAGCCTGGTGTATGTTTAGTCTGATTTCATAGCTCTCTAAGAACTCCACGTGAACCCTCCTACTCGGCGTAGCAGCAGTCTTATTGCCCGCCTGGCTCTTGAGAAGCGGCAGAGCGCGGTAGAGGGTCGGAACCGGTGCAGGCGTAGCGTCCTTGGGCCGTTGGAAGGGGATCGATCCCTCTAACTCTGTGAATCATGGGAGCGTGGGCGAAGTATGTAGGGCTCAGCTTCCATGGCGCGCGGTGCATATTAATAAAGGACACCGACCACGGCGTTTGCACCCCTCACAGCCTTCTCTGGGGGGGCATGGGGAGGGCTAAGTAGAGGTCAGGTTGTAGGAAGGTACACAATGTGTGTGAGTTGCAGCGGTGAGGTACTTCGTGTTTCAGTGCGGGGTACAGCTGCATCTCAACTTCCAGTGCACGAAAATGACCTGCCCCATACTCAACTCCATGATTACTCCGTCCCCAAGTGGAGAGTGAGTGCACGGCAGGTACTTCATTTTACATATAAAAAGTGGTGGGAGTAGAAGTATATGTGATGGTTGCCGGCGCCGAAAATCAAACATGGGCAGCTGATTTGCCAGCGTCATGTGCGGTGTGGACGAGGCTGTCAGCCTGCCAGTGTTTCGGGGATCGGGGCGTGGCGGGGAACCGTTTGGGGGTGTGGGTGTGGATGGTATACGGTAGACAGTCGGTACTTCCGTTCTGTCAACACACCCCACTAAATTGTACCGTCAACCACACAGCTCAGTGTACTTGACGTACAGGTGGTACAAATCAACCACTACAGATACAGGGCTGCCTTGCTAGACTGACACTGACTGACACCTGGGAATAGTTGCCAAGTCTCACTGCCGCGACGCCATAAAGTCTCATCCATACCACTGGGAAACGGAGGCGGCAACCGGTGAGCCATATGAACCATACCCAGCGACCAGTTGGACGGTTCAGTTCCACATCAAGGCGGCCATTGCACCGGCCGCCAGCAAGTTTATGGTGGTGCCTAGTACCGAAAACTGGGGAAAGCTGGACAGGCGTACTGGCTGGTTCTGTGTGCACTCGCGCATACGTGTGAAGGTGGCTGGGTGACGCCGAGGGCATGAGACAGCGCTGGGAGAGACTACTTATTGGCTGCTGTTCAACGAATTCTTGCTATCACGAGGTAGAAAGAAAGAAGACGAGCCGCGGGCGGCATACTGAGTCTGTCATATGTGGGCGTTGGAAGAGGTGAAAGTGAGTCTGAGAGGACAGAGTGTTATCATTGAGGCTCGGGAGGAAGAGTCATACCGGTTGGTATCATTACTCACTGGCTGATACTGTTCAGATCTGCTTTTGCCCGGATCTGCCTTTTCAGACACGGCATATCCAGCCTCGCCGGGGCAGAGTCGGGTGTTACTCACGCCCGACGCCATGGTTCAGCGCTTGAGGGTGACGACGGGCCGCTGCCTAAATCCTCCTTCGGCTGGGAATCCTACATTCCTACATTCCTTCGGGATCTTACCTCCCATCTGTCCTTTATCCCACACCCCTCGTCATATCCTCCGTTTCATATTCCCTCCCCCCACTCCCTTCATGCACAGTCCCTTCTTTACACAGCCTCATTTATGCATAACCTCCATCCCCTGCCCTTCCAGAAACGCCACAGCCGTGTCAGTCTCCATATAGCCTCCTCAACCTGCATATTCCCATCCCCTCAACTCCACATTCGTGTCTCTGTCCTGCAGCTTCAGGGCTGCGAGGGATCGATCTGCACCCGCTGCACGTCGAGTCAGTCTGACATCTGCATAGAAGACAGGTGTGCGGGGCCATCTCTTGGTGATGGAAGAAATGACGCGGGCCGACACACATATAAGGCAGGCAGATGACCACATACGGGCTGGGCGTCACGAGGCATCCATCGCAGCGTTACGCACACCTGAGGCTCAGACAAGCTTCCGCCACAAGGGTACATCTACAGCAGCGCGCGGGTAGGTCAGCCACCCGCAACTACATGTCACCAGTCCCCGATCGTCGGTCGTTGCATCGGGGGTCATTTCATCTGGACTTGGGATGGCATTTCTGTTTAAGATCTCCCCGGAGCGACTAGCAGGGGTTTCTACACCCACTTCAACGGTTATCTTACACTTCTAATACTACGAAACAGCACAATACAGTGGGAAGGTGACACGCTGATCGGAGATGTCTCCGACGGCCCCTCTCATGCAAGATCTAGCACCCTAGATTGGAGATCTCGAGTCCCTGCCCATACACCCATTCCATGAGGCACCCACACCATGCAGTGCCGTTGTATCTGCCGGAAACGGCGTTATACTGCCACGTGAACGACTCGGCCGTTGCATACTTCAGATGGTTTCGCTGCTGATTTCCACTATCACCACCGCGTGAGACGATGTAGTATTGGTGGGTAGTATCGGTATAAGATGAGTATGGGAATACATCTGACAGCGCGGAAGTTCGCCGAAGAGAGGCGGCATGGGATAGCAGCGGCATTAGGATAAGGAGTTGCCGCGTGGGCGGCAAGTGTCATCGGTATCATCGATGCTCCTCACCGGGTATAGCCACGTGAGTTCCCTCCTTCAACGGTATTCGACTTTCTTTCCATCCGGTATTCCGCGTCTTCTTTCCTCGCTCCCATCTCTCGCCCAAACTAGCCAAACCACCAGCACTGACAGCACCACCCAGCTCAACCCCTCTCCCAACCATACCCCCCTAATCCTTCGGCAGCATAACAACATACTCCCTCGTACTCTCCCCAAATGCCAACAAATCCCCCCCCCTAACCTCCACAAACCTCGCCCCCTCCACCTTACCCCCATTAAGCATCGTCCCATTCGCGCTCTCCAGATCCAGCAAATACGGCTTCACCCCCCCCTTCCGATCCCCGTACTCATCCACCTTCTCCACGAACCTAAACTGTATCACCGCGTGCTGCTTGCTGATACTCGGGTGCTCGGCGGGTAAATCCGCGATCGAGGCGTCGCGGCCGATGAGCCAGCAGCTCCGGCTGCCGAGGTCGATGGTATCTACTATATCCCCGTTCTTGAAGACGAAGAGCTTCCATGCGTCGCGCGCGGGGGGCTTGCGCGCCTCGGGGGGCTCGTGGTATTTGAGTACTACGGCGCTACCGTCGTTGGTAGTTACTGTCTTCGTTTCCGCGGCAAGGAGGCCAGTGGGCGCGAAGTTGGGCTGCTTCTTCTCCGGCGGTGGACGTCCGTCGTGAGGGACTAGGGCGCCATCATCTCCTCCACCACCACCGCTGTCGCCGCCTCCTCTCCCACCCCCGCGACCGCCGCGCCCACCACCAAAACCACCACGTCCCCCGCCGCCGCTGTGCCCACCACGAATCATAGAAAAGCTATCCTGCTGGCTCGGGAGCGGGGCATTGCTTTTCCGCATTGGCGACGGGGGAGCGGCGCGTTCGGGCCTCGCATCGCGGTCGCGGCGCGGCGAGCGGCGTTTCGAGTCGCGATCTCTACTGCGCGGGCGTGGAGATCTGGGTTTCGAGTCTCTGTCGCGCGAGCGGTCGCGGTGTCTGTGTTCCCTCCCGTGCTCGCGTCCGTGGCGGTGGCGGCGGGAGTCGTGGTCGCGGGGACTTCTGGAGCGGCGGCGTTTAGAGGCAGATGTGGATGTGTCTTCGTCTCGTCTTGAGGGAGTTTCCGATTCGTCTAAGCCGTGGGAACTGCGTGGCCTATCACTGTCGCGGTGGTGGTGTCTTTTCCGCGTAGAGTCTGCGTCTCTGGACTCGCCATCGCGGCCCTCGCGCTCTCGGCGGCGATGTCTCCTACGCCTTTCGTCTTCGGAGTCGTAGCTTGGTGAGCGTCTGCGCTCTCTTCTGCTTTCAGACCGCGTCTCTGATTCGGGCATTGTGTTGTTGTTGGGGTGGTGTCGGGGTGAGCTGCGTAGGTAGTGAAGCTAAAGTTTTGGTACGGATTGGTTGTCAGCCTTGGGGTTTGGATCTGCCGCCTCGTCGGGTTTACGATTCTCCTGCCTAGCGCTGGGACAGGGGTTTCTCATTTATATCAGTATAACATCCCTCTCCCACGGTTTATAACACTAGCCTCGTAGTATAAAACTCTAAACATTTTAGTGTTTATAGTATTTCTAAAACAAACTATCTCTATGTGGTATAAGTGTTTATACACTTATATCAGCCTCTCTAGCAACCTTTCGGGTTCTATTTAACCAATGTAGGACAGCGACAGGAATCCACCCTGCCACAGCAATAATAGCACAGTATACTCCCGCCGTAGCTGCGAAATTAAGAGTCTCGAACATAAGCGGGATATAAAACGGCCCAATAAACCCCCAGATCTGTCGAAACACATTGATAAAGAGTCCCACCTCCGACGACCTCAACGGACAGCTATCGACAGCATACGTAATTAGCGTCGTAGTGATAATCTGATTCCCGAACGACGCAATTGCTGCCCCCACCATAGGTGTGACATTCCACACGCCATCCTTCGCGTTCTGTAGCTGCACGCCCCACACGACGAGGCCGGCGACCACGGTGGCGAAGCCAGGGTAAGTGAGCCAGAGGCGCTGGGCGGCGGCGCGGATGCCAGTGCGCGCAGAGTAACGGGCCAGGAACCAATCGGAGGCGGGGCCGGAGACCTGCTCGCCGAGGATGGAGCCGAGGATGATAGCGATGTATTGGAGGCCAACGCCTTGGGCGTTGAGGTGGAATTTCTCGCCGACGGCAATTGGCATCATGACGATGATTGCGATATTGGCGTAACAGAAGACCACTGCGTATGCGATGGCCGGAACGAGGACGGATGGATTCAGGGCGAGGTTGAGGTAGGAGAGGAAGGATGTGAGAGTGAAGGGGGAGGGGTTGATACGGCGGATCTTGAAGGAATCGGTCCATGAGGCAGGCTTAGCGTCTTTGATGGTGGCAGCTGGGCTTGTCGACGTAGAGGAACTATTAGAAGAGGCGGGGGTTCGGAAGCCCATGGTTTCGGATGCGAAGAAGAGATAGCCTAGGAATTGGCAGAAATTGATAATGGCGAAGATACCGAACATCCATTGGTAGGGCGCGCGCTGGATGAGGAACCCGTAGAGGAAGGGGCCGAGGGGTGTGCCGATGGTAGTCATCAGGGTCCACCATCCCATCTTTTGTGCACGCTCGTGGCGGAAGAAGATGTCGGTGACAACGCCGCTACCGATACCAAGAGGAGGACAGATGAAGATTGTGTTGAGGATACGGGTTACCATTTGGGTGGCGTAGGTGTGGCAAAAGCAGCCGCCGATGTTGCAGATGCAGGCGCCTAGGACGGAGACGAGGAATATGGGTCTGCGGCCAAAGCGGGCGGCGATGGGTGACCAGATTTGGGGGAAGATACCCATTGTGAGGATCTGGAGTGGTTAGGATGAGATGTGTGATGTATTAAGGGGGACTAACTTGGACAGATGTCAGATAAGAGGCTTGATGGACAGAGATTCCGTACTTTTCAGCGAAAACGGAGTAGGCGGGTATGATGGCGGCAGCAGTAAAGGTTGCCATCATGGTGTGGAAAGCGACCATTAGCAGGTTCATGTTCTTCATCCACAGCGGCCAATTAAGGGGGTCTTGTGGTAAAGACGAAGGGAGAGGGTCAAGCTCTAGAGTGCCATGGCGTTGCATAATGTATGCTTTGAGCTCTTCGCTGATGTAAGATCCGCATGTTTTGGTGGCGTGTTCGTTATGGGTATGTATCATCTCCTTGCCCTCAGGGCAGGGTGTTTGGCGGGTTTCCTCCATTGACGAGGCGTCAAAGGTTATTAAGAACTCCAAGAGAGAACGGGAATAACAAGAGAAAGGGCAAGATAAGCCAAGTGAGAGTAGCGGAAGAAGAAGAAGTTAAGGTCTTTTCACAACTCAGGAGAGAAATAGGGAACAAGAATATGACAGCTGACGGGAGGAAGGCTTTATAAGGAGCAACGAGAATTTTAAGCACGACATTAGAGAGGCCTCTCCACTCTCCGCACTCACAAGTTGGAAACGGGGTGCAGGGGTAGATTATGGAGAGTTTTGAGGGGAAGATGGAGTGCGGAGGTGGAGGAAGTTGGAGTGTGGAGGTGGAGGAGAAGCACGGAAATGGACTTCATTGGGCGTATACCCACCTTAGGTCCGTAGTGTTCGAAGATACAGTAAGCTTCGAAGGCGAGAGATTCGGAATAGCCCATTTCTGAAGTATGTATCGGTTTTCCTATCCCGGGGTAGTTGCCGATTTTTTAGGGAAAGATATTGTTAGGATATTGACACTGCGGAGAACTTCCGCGGTAGGTATGGGGAGTGCGGAGGTGGAGGAAGTTGGAGTGTGGAGGTGTAGTCCGCAAGTCAATCGATATTAATCAGCCTATCACATTATAGACTTACATGCCGCGCCTATTTACCGCAATTAACCTTATCCTACAGCCTTGCGCGCAAACCGACTTGTTGAATTCTATAGGGCTACAGCCTTTACTTATGCCGTGGCCCCGAAAGCTATTCTACATACGATGCTACGCCTATACATCACAGGTTTCAGGATGTCAACGGGATCATCAGGTGGTGAGATATCATAAGGGCGAGAATAGTTAGACTCACCTAGTTCAGTTGAAACTATACTAGGTATATATTGTATGAACTTTATAAACTTTGGAACGACTTTCTTTAAGCTCATGATGTTGATGGGGTAGATGCTCTATATATGTCGGTGGTACCCGGATAGCTCGCAAAATACGAAAACAGACACAGCCGAAGAATAACGGGAACTGTATAGAGAGCTTTGGGGAATAAAACGAACCCAATAGTACGGTGCTGGTAAATTAATTGCCGGAGCGGACCTAACCGATAATGTTCTGGTAAGGTCATTGCCGGTGACCCAATCGGCGGGTGGGCTTTAATAATACAATGTCAGCCAGAACATGTAAAGTATAAATCAAATTTTATGATGCATAGCGAAGGACGAAAGAGCTCTGGCTACAGGAGGATGGTGGCTTCTTAATTGGAAGGCCCTACGGCCGCCTAATTTTATTCTGCCTTGATTTTTGTCGTCGGCTCATATCCTGATGGAAATAGGTAGCACCGCAGACGTTTAGCGGAAGAGATGGGAGAGCCACAAAATCCAATGTAAAAAGTAACAATGCACTCATATTCTGCTTTTTAGCGCTGTAGGCTGTAGTGATACCAGCGTATTGTACTGCACATAGATTGTGGGTGGAAGGCCCCCTTCCCTAATTGAGGGGCGGCTAATCTACCACGCAATGGAGTACGTGATTTCCTTGCATCGTCTAACATGAGGGTAACTTGACATCAAACTCCTAAATGCTCTACATGCTTCTGAGCCGCCTTGTTCGCAAACATCTCTGTTTCGACCTGCTGTGGGCTATCACGTATGTGTCCTGTGCCTGCATCCTCAGATACCTTTTTGAAATGTCGTGGTGCAATCTTTAAGCTGTAGAGTTCGTCAAGTTTCTCAAATGAGATTCCCTTTTTGATTGTTAGTTTAGAAAGACTTCACGTCTCGCGAATGGATATTAGAGACCGAATAACTCACTTTTGTCTCGGGATACAAGTACCATCCTCCAATAGCTGCTATCAACCCAGTCCCTAGGAAGATAAAGCCTACTTTTCCTCCTAGATTGCCTGCATCTGGGTTAATCTTCAAGGTTGCAGTTAGTACCTGAGAAAAACCACTTTATTAACCTTAAAAGTCCGTGGACTTACCATGTAAGGAACAGTAAACTGCATAATCAACCCCCAACAAGCATTGGTAATCGTGATTAGACCCTGAGTTGCCCCTCGAAGCCGCATAGTTGCAATTTCAGATGCAAGAACAAATCCTGTAGCACCAATAGAAAGCTGATAGATGATGGCCCATAGGTAGATAAAAGCCACGATACCATATCCTGCCCGGGCCTGGTTTGGCACGCAGCCCATAATTCCAATCATAAGTAGCATAAAACATAGAACAAACTGAGGCCAAACTAGTAGCACACGTCGTCCAAAGATCTCTGTGAGGGGGAACGCAGCCATGCTCGCCAAAAGCATGACTACATACAGCGCAACTGAAGCGTTAAAATAATTGGTTATCCCGATGAGTTCCAGAAAGTATGTCGCATAACCAATCACAAAGGTTGCTCCAATCATCTGTTGTGCGCTGGCAGCGAATATTGCGGTCAATGTGCGCTTAGAGTTTACGCCACGGAAACATTCGGCTTCGGCGGATATATCGACACCCAAGATAGTGCTGTGTTTAACGGCAATATCGCCTTGCAACTCGGTTGTTATCCGTATCTCCTCCTCCATACGGAGGACTTCAATATCATAGAATGCCGAGTCATCTCCCTTGAAGCCATGGACGCGGCGGAGGGCATTCTTAGCGTCAGTGGTGCGGTTCTGGCGAACGAGCCAGTATGGTGATTCTGGAAAAAAAGGCCAAACGGCAGTAAGGATAACTATGAGTTTATAGTCAGTTTTTCTGTATCAATGGAGAAGAACGAGAGCCAAAAGAAAATGTTAGGGGCTTCCTAATGCTAGATAACTTACATGGGAAGATATACATGGCAACGACAGGAAGCCACCACTGCCTTTAAAGTAAAAGAAGTTAGCACTATCTCTTATAATCTTATGCAGCAGAAGCTTACCATTTGCCATCTATACTACTACTTCCTTTTGATACCACCACGCTAAAGCCATCAGCATTTTAACAAAATTTGCAGTCTTGGGGAACGTACATAGCGAACTGTCCAAACACGATACTAGTATTGAAGAAACAAAGAAAGAAGCCACGGAGTTCTGGACGACAAGTTTCGCCAATCCACAGGGGAGCTATGGTGAACATCATACCAATAGCAATACCTAGGCAGACCTATTAATAATAGTCGTTAATAATTATGATGCAGAGAGAGTATCCTACCATTAACACCACGTCCAGCTAAATGTACCTTCCAATCCTTAGCCAGTTGTTGAAGCAGGATTCCAGCGACGGATATAAAGGACGCAGCAAGGATCCCGGGCTTGCGGCCAAACTTCTCTAGCATAGGTGCGAAGATAAAAGTAGCCACAATCTCACACGCAGGAGCAATGGAGTTCCAAGCCGAGAGATAATAAGCTGGGATCAAATGGCTCCCATCTGGTTGAAGAGTTCCGAACTGCTCTCGAAAAGCAGGTAAAGCAGCCAGCTGACCACCGGCCACGATATCAAAACCCTGCATGATGACACCAGTGGAAATCCAAAGAGCTAGGCATTAAATTAGTTATCAATATAATGATTTGTAACGGTAAAGCACCCTCACCCCAGAAAGCGAAGCGTGACTGCGACCTGAGGATTTTCCATTTTTGCTCTGGATTGACGACGGAGAAGTCAACACTGCAATGAGACAGCGTTAATATTGTTATATAAAAGGTCTCGTTTATGCGTACCCTTGAATCAGAGCCATGGCGGCAAGTAAGAGCTCAATTGAATTTAGTGTTAGTAGTTAGGAGTTCGAAGTCAGGAGAGGATTGTCGCTGTTTGAGATTTAACTGCCCGAGCATTGAACCTGGCAGTGCATTGCTATTATAAGTAAATCACAGGTCTTACTTATTCTACTTTCCAATAATGAGTCCTTGGCTCATGCTGGTTCCCTATGAACCCAGTCTTAGCCCTGTTCCCATGTGGTCGGGTCGCGGTAAGATCATCTAAGTCATGGGGAAGAAGGCGGGGTACGGGGTAGGAATTGGCTTAAGAAATGTGGGGTAAAAAATGGCCGTATACTACTGTGACGCACCATCCCGAAGCCGTGGGCCAATCTAGGAACCAGACAATCAGAATGCTAGAAACCTGATTTCCAGGGCTAAATAGCCATCATAGCCCGTAGCCCACGACCTATTCCCCAACAGGAACGCCCTAAATGCCAATAATTAGTATGGCACCACAGACTAGTGCGAAAATCTCGCGGAGAGATATGAATCCTCCGCGATGGCCCACAATTTTAAAAACGGAAGTCATTTTGGCTTGTGGCATCGCGGAGTGACAGACAGTTACCGCGATGCAATTTCCTGGAGTGGCTTCTGGCCGTATTGCATACACACGCACATTACGTGATGTAATAATACCTACCTCGGAAGAGCACTACGTGTATCAGACTTAAGACACTTAGAATAGCTAGATGAGTGTCGAGTATTTATTATAAGCTCTGGCGAGTTTCCCAGAAGCAAGTAAATTATTTAGATTAGATAACTGAAGACAGCCGAAGGGTATTCAGAGTATGCTCCATTTTTGAGCGGCCGGTATCTAGCCTTGTTCGAAAGCCTATTCCTCGAAATCGAGCCACCATCAATCACTATGACCCAGACACAAATCGAAGTAAAGACAACAAACCTTCAAATTGTCCAGTATCACCGGCCAACGATCCATATTACCGCACCCTGTTGGATAAACGATCCATGCTCTCCAGGATACGATCCAAATACCGGGCTATATCACGTCTTCTTCCAATGTAAGAGTCCCCGCGGAATGCTTTATCAAACGAGTTAGTAGTAGCTAATGCAATCTCTTTATTACTTTAGGTAATCCTTATGGCACTGAATGGGGAAACATGTCCTGGGTTCATGTAACTAGCAATGACCTCCTGACGTGGAAGAGTATGCCGGATCAGCCCGCGCTAAGTCCAGATAAAGAGTATGATCGAGATGGGGTCTTTACTGGCTGTTTTACTCCTGTTACGGATGTAAATAATAGACAGCTGACGGTTTTCTACTCCTCCGTGTGCAAATTACCATTTCACTGGAGCACACTGCCATATCCACGAAATGCAGCAGGTCTAGCCTTAGCGGCATCGGATGATGGAGGCTTAACATGGACAAAATCACCTAAGAATCCAATCCTCCAGGGGGAACCTCAAGATGTTGATGTGACGGGGTTTCGAGACCCGTACATTGCAAATTGGCCTACCTTGGATCGACTCCGTGGGAAAAATGGAAAATCATTTTATGGTCTTATGTCTGGCGGTATCGCAGGTTCAGGCCCGACTACATTCCTGTTTGAGATCCAGCCAGAAGACTTAGCGCAATGGGACTACCTTGGCCCATTGGTGGATTTATCAACCGGTTATCAGCCCTCTAAGAAGTGGGGTGGCAATTATGGAATCAACTGGGAATGCACCAATTTTCTAACACTCGAATCTAACTCGATATCACGGGAGTTTCTCATCATTGGCGCAGAAGGGGAAGTTGAGCGTGAACACATTCACAGTTCTGTTTCCAGTGCTGCTACCTCTCCGAGGACAGTGAGACAGCAGGTCTGGATGTCTGGCAACTTAGTCAAGAAAGGAGACAGCATTAAACTCCAATTCAAATTCGGCGGTATTCTTGACCATGGAAGTTACTATGCGGCAAACTCTTTCACCGACCCCCTTTCGAACAAGCGGATAGTGCATGGTTGGATCCCAGAAGAGGATTGCACGGATGAACATGCTCGAAGAAAGGGATGGAACGGCGCTTTATCCATCCCACGCGAAGTGTTTCTTCTCTCAATCCCCAACGTCATCAGTGCACTGAACAGTCAACTTTCTGAGATCACCTGCGTTGAACGACAGTTAGAACTGAACGGCTCTACAACATTACACACGCTAGGCATTAGACCCATCTCACAAATGAGTCGTCTGCGAGATAGTTGTCTCTCATCCTATCAGAAGAATCAGATTTTCCTACTTCGACCAAACTCAATACAACAAGAACATTTGACTGTTACCTCGTTTCCAACATGGGAACTTCAAGCTACAATATCAGTAGCGGCAGGCTGTGAAACAGTAGGATTTCATTTACGTCACAGTAATGACTTTTTAATTCACACCACTGTGGTTTTCTCTCTCCTCGCCGAAACAATCACTGTTGATCGCAGCGCCTCAACGCCATACACAGACACTAATAAATTCCCGGAGAAAGGGTCTTTCACTCTCTTCAAATTTAGGGACCCCTCCAATGGCAAGGAGGAACAAGAGAGACTTCGGATCCGCATCATCTCAGATGGGGATATCCTCGAAGTCTATGCTAACGATCGCTTTGCACTTGCAACGATGGTGTACTCTTATGATTATGAGAGCAATAATGGTATCACAGCATTCGCAACAGGGTTGGACAACAAGGCAATAATTGAGAAGATTAGCGTTTGGGATGGGTTGAACGGTATGGAACCATTAGGCCATGCGCAACTTTAATAATTAGAGCCCTAAAATTAAGAATTACGAATTATCAAATTCCACAGGCTTTTCTAGTAGCGGCCCTTATAGTGCTTCCCATCGTCCTACTATCCAACTGCAAGTTTCTCCATTAGAACGTTCCTTAGCAACGACAAAGATGCGCTCGTCTCAATGACACGCTCATCAACATTTCTTATCAAGGTAAAACACTGGTATGGTTCCAGAGAACTAATAGGATGTAGACAGCTTGTATGTACAGCTTTCATGGCAGCCATAGTGTTCGTAAATATGCTATTAAAATATTAGCTTTATTTCTTATAATAGATATTTGAGAATGTTGCGAAAGGGGTAACACATCTCTTACCTTGCAAATATTGTCCACCTATTTACAATGCAACCTTGAAAAGCGGCAATGATACTTGGCATGAGCTGAACATACGACGCAAAGAATTTCTGGCAATGGTCAAGGAGTTGTCCACTCGCAACCCCGTCTTCCATAACCTGGTATACTGCAGGCCAATATATTGCAACCTTACAACAGTAATACTGCACACGCAAGAAGTTACGTAGTGGACATTCATCTACCAGAACTTCGAAAGTCGTAGCGTCGAAATCAAGATCGAATCGAATTATTTCCGGTAGATAGTTATACCACTCATCTAACTGTAATTCAAGCTCGATCGCGATTCCTGGCGCGTAGTATATTGTTCCGTTTGCACCTTGTGCAATCGCAGTGTTACATCGGCGTAACATGCGTCTCATGGAAATCTCCGCCAGGAAATACGACTGGACTTTATTCGGGTTTGCGCTGGCTGTTGACAACACACTTGGAGATGATGCTGCTGCGAGAGGGGATCCAACTCCAATGTCATATTGGCATGTATCGCTGCAATCTGGAAGCCCAACGTGTTCATCCAGGGTCCATATTCCGCTATCTGCAACATTAAAATTGACGCAAAGCTCACTAAACGTTTTAGACAACTGAAATATTAAGTAGGGTCATCAAGCGCACCTTTCGAGTAATAGAACAGCCCAATACACTCGAACTGCTTGTTCGTGGGCCTCCGGAGTGCACTGCTCCATGCTATCACATCTATAGTTTCAACATCAGTTCATTAGTTTATAGCAGGCGTCATATACGTAGTGAAAATACACTTACCCTTTGAGCAGATTCTGTATCTTAGAGGACGCTATAAGACAGTAGTTGTGTGCTTGATAAGGTCTGAGAAGACAGCAGTAGTAAACGCTAATTAACACTAAACATTTTATGCTAGTTAATTCGCAGTCTGACACAACTATCGGTAACCATGTCATTACAGCCTCGAAGTATAAGCTGTGGGTGCTTTTAGTCAACTCGCTATCGCAAACAGTTTCCTGGGCTAAGAGACCAACTGCAGCCACTAATAGGACAAGACATGAATTAGGACTCGGTATCAGCGGTCCGGATATGATGCGGAAGTACTGCTCGGAAAATCCGGGGCTTAAGATTGGATACCAGATATGGACGTGTTGAAAAAAAGCCGCTAGGGCGCTATAAACATAGGTATTAGGCCATATTATAAGTGTATATTCCAGAAGAGGTAAGAGCTCACCTAGTAGCTTCGTGATGCTGAATAATGAATAGCCGTGAAGCGCCAGCAGCGCTTGGGGCTGTTATGGGCATCCTTTCAAGCCTCGTAAGCTCGTCAGCAATATCCTCCCCTAGGCCCAGAGCACCCATCATGCGTCGTGTGTTAAGTAGTTTGTAAGGAGTATTTCCGAAGTCAGATAATTGTTCTCTTGCCGCCGCAGAATCTAGTGCTCGACTAGTTGCACGTTTTGGCCTCGGTGAGGAGCTCCCCTCAAGAATACTAGTCAGGTGATCAAGCCGCTGATGGATAGTAGCAAGCTCAGCTTCATATCTACTAGCATTGTATCAGCACTTGCTCCACTAAGGGAAGAAAAATACTAGTATTATTTTGCAAGTAGACTTCGGCAGCCTAATGACTCTCATACCTTGTTTGTGGAGCTGCTGCAGGCTGAGGGTAGTAGCAGTCGACGCTACGAGACTGACAGTATGAGCATGACGGCCTTTGGCTGTCGCATTTTGTCCGTCTAGCACGGCACGTGTTACACGCAATGGCAGACTTCTTTCTCGTTCTTGTCCGAAAGGTCGACTGACGTCGTGGGGCCACAGGTTGTGATTGTGGAGGAGAGTGGCATCGGGGACTTGTTGTATTGCTCCGCGAGCCATTAGAATCATGGAGAGTTTCCTGGTCCATCATTTTAATACTGAGGATTATCGGGTTTGCTTCCGACGTGAGGAGACAAAGATTATCTAGGACGAGAATGTATCAGCGGATAAAGGCAGAATGTCCGCGATGAAGATAAAATATACTACTCTAGTGTGGTATGGAGAAGGGTCGTCCATAGCCACTGGGGTTGGCGCCTCAGCGAATCTGCAGCAGGGTTACCCCGCAGGTCCCACTATTCTGCGATGTGGGGAAATGCTCTACTCCTCACTTCGCGGAAATAGGGATATTTACTCCGATAACTGATGAGACATAGTACGAACGCTATCGCTCTTCTCCGCGCTTCAAAGAACAAAAGCGCAGGCATAAATTCAAATCGGCTATGCTTTTTTTTGCGATACTAAGGGGTGGATCCGTGGATTCATAGAATCCTTTCTTTAGAATTTATTATTAACAAAGAGCAAGTAGTGGCTCTTAGCCCACTTTCTTAAAAGTATAACTATCATCATTGAACTCCCCTCTTGACCTCCCTCTATCATCTACATTCTCTTATATCTAGAGTCAGATTATAATAAGACTTCGATACTACAAAATCTACATTTGCTAAGAGACAACTCCTCTATCCACAAACATGTCGACCTCGGCCTTTCTTGATGGCGACTTGATGTCGGCAGCAGCGCAACGAAAGGTTGCTCGCAGTGCTCGAATTTCCAGCTGGGATCAATCTGGCTTGAATGAAGACGCCTTTATAGTCCAACCAGGCGAGACTGCCACCTTGTGTGATATCGAAGGCCCGGGCAAAATTACGCACTTGTGGTTTGTTCAGGCCTGTCGCCGCATTCTTGGTCCTGGGCTGATCCCATACTCGAAATCGGGCGTTGCTATGATGGAGATCCATAATGCTTTGGGTCTGAACTACGAAGACAACGATCCGGATTATTACCGAAAAGTCATCATTAAGATGTACTGGGATGACTCTGAGACGCCTAATGTCATAGCACCCATCGGAGATTTCTTCTGTTTGGGGCACTCGATGGCCGCAAATTTCCAGTCCACGCCATTTACCGTCAGTGTCAAGCCATCGGAAGAGAAGAAGTTCGGTGGAAACGCCGCATTTAACTGCTATGTCCCCATGCCGTTCAACAAGCGTGCAAGAATCGAGATTGAAAATCAAGGCGAGAACGCCTACATCCAGTACTTCTACATCGACTACGAGCTTCGCCCGGCTCCGTTCAATCCCTCGGAAATTCTCTACTTTCACGCCCATTGGCGACGAGAAAACCCAACGAAGGGCTGGGCTTCACAAAACACGCAGACTAACAGTCTCGAAACCCAAGTGCCTAACTTGGACGGCAAAGGCAACTATACAATTCTCGAAACCGAGGGAGCGGGGGCATTTATCGGATGCAACCACTCGGTGCTACATTTCCAAGGGACATGGTGGGGCGAAGGCGATGACATGATCTTTATTGATGATGATACTTGGCCCCCGAGCATGCACGGTACCGGCGGTGAGGATTACTTCAGCCAGGGATGGGGCATGCAGAAGAATGCGTTTCCGTTCGCGGGCACTATCATCCACGAGGATGACGTGCCTGGCTACCAGGTCTCATACCGCTGGCACTTACCAGATCCTGTACGCTTCAACTCGAAAATCAAAGTGACCCTAGAAAATGGCCATGCGAACCACCTCAGCGACGACTGGTCTAGTACCGCATACTGGTATCAGACATTGCCTGGTCCAAAGCTAGACATCCTTCCCGTGGCGGAACGGCTCCCTAACCGACCAGAGGTCAAACAGCCAGAAACCCCCGCTGCAAAGGACCTGACCGAGCTACAGATTGCGCATATGAAGCAACGAGATGATAGAATGAAGGAATTCGTTGAGGACCGCGAGAAGTGGCTCGAGAGAAGGGCTGTCGCGAGCAGAGAAAGGGCACGGAACAACATTGAGATTGCAAAAGACATCAGGAAAAGATTTATGGAGAGCCTAGAACAGTAAAAAGTTAAGTCCGCAGAGCAATATAGTACAAATCGAGTAGCATAGTACAAATCCACATGCTCTATCTGTAATTTCTTACCCGACACGTACATGATTCTCTAATAGTTGATATGATGATTGTGTGACCGCCAGCGAAAACCCGGCGTATGTTTTTGACTCAAAGAATGTCGACTATCGGGCTAGTCCAAAGATCTCAGGTTACTATACGGGGAGTAACACTATATTGAAGACGCCAGATATCTCGTCACATTGTCAACATAGACTGTTGGCAGGGAGGTATAAGACAGGGTCTGAGGGATAGCCGAGAGGTAACGATGGCGGGCTGGGATGAGATGAGCTACAACCAGTCGCAAGAGGCTTGCGGATTAGATCGACGCCTCGCGGCATGTGTTTTTTAGGAAAAATACATGCTGCGTTAGTACGGTAGCACCACAGACGCTCATGAGAAGAGATGGGAGAGCCACAAAATCAAATGTACACGAACAAGGGCGAAATACAAGCTTGGTCAATATTTTATTTAAGCTATCAGGTATCCACCCAATTCTCTTTGCTTACTCTCATGCATATGGAAAAATCTAAATCCCAAACTAAACCCCAAACGCCAGGAGTTGAGTGGATAAAATAGCAACCCTCCCCCTTCGAACACCCGTCCGCGCCAAATGCTCCATAATTCGTAGACCTCATATTTTGTTAGCCCTTCATCCATATCCAAATCACCCCATGATCAGGTCAATCAGCGACGAATATCAACGCTCGATCCCCTTGTAGAGTCCATACTCGGCCTCGGCAGGGACGAGATACTCGAGCTCCTCCTCCTATGCTGGCGCTCCTCGTTCGGGTCTTGTCTCTGCAGGCCTGTTTGGCGCGCAAACAGGTTAAGAACATCAGTGAGTGATATGACGCCCGTGAGGCGGCCTGATCGTAGACCCGGGTATGCGGCTGCAGAGATAGATGGGTAGGCGGGCGATAGCGGCGGCGAGGAAGATGGGTTCGGCCCGTGTGGCTGGGCGGCGGCGAGGACGGATGGGGCGGCTTGGG
>JPJZ01000158.1:0-21332 GCA_000750815.1 Pseudogymnoascus sp. VKM F-4516 (FW-969)
GCTTGGGGAGTTGGGGTTGGGGCTGGGGAGGGGGACTCGGTAACCCACATGCGTTGGGAGGTTGTTGCGACTAGCTTTGCGACGGTGTGTGCGAGGGTGGAGGAAGGGTGGACGTGGAAGACGGGGACGGAGTCTTTGCCGTTGTCAGTGCCGCGCTCCATGAGGATAACGGAGATGAAATGTGTGCAGGAGGACTTGAGGAGAGGGAGGGAGCTGGTCTTGGTGAGGTGCTTGACGTCGGTGGTGGAGATGTTTCCGATGACGTTGAGACCATTGTCGACAACTGCGAGGGAGGAGAGGCCTTCGGTGCTCATGAGGAGGAGGGCTTCGGTGAGGGGTTTGTCGCCGCTGGCGGTGTTAGAATTGTCAGCCAATAGCGTATAGTGAGGTACTTACTTGATAGCAATGATCTGGTGAGTCCCGATCTGTAAATCCTTCAGGAGCTTCGGGTAGAGCCTCTCAATCACAGGGAAGCAATTCCCATTCTCCCACAGAAAGTTCAAGAGCTTGAACTGGCTCAGTACACCCACCACATCCTGCGTTCCCTCCTTCACAACAATGATCCGGTGTACACCCCCCGCAAAGAACTCCAGGGCCGCTGACAAGTTCTGCGATTCTTCGAGCGTGACCAGAGGTGCTTTCTTCGCCAAGGACACCACGTCTCCGAGAGGGATTTCCACGCCCTCCCGTCCCTTCCGCGCAATCTCAGTGTATGTCTCTACCATGTCCTCGTCTGGGCTGGCAAGACCCAGCACAACGAGGAGATAAGCGTTCAAGTCGCCATAATCGAAAGTTCCGCAAGCCGTTGAGCTCTTAACATCATCACGGATAAGCACAACGCGTGGCGACCCCGACGTAATCAAAATCTGCACAAGTCAGCTCTCCAATTCGCCCTTATCACGCGCAGGGGACTTACATTCGTCGCCTCTTCCACACTAGTATTGGTCTCCACGAACCTCACATCCTCCGTGCCAACCAACTCCCCAATCTCAATCGAGCGCCAGTCCCGCCCCTTGAACCGCGCATCTGGCTTGTTCAGTGGCGTCGGGTTGTTGAGCAGCTCCTGCACGGCGGCTTGGGAGAGGGAGGGGTGGCGCTGGTTGCGCGGCGACGGGGGGTGCGGGCGCATGCCATCGGCGAAGCTGGAGCGGTGGCTGAGGGAGCCGGAGTGTGGAGATGCAGGAGGGACGGAGCGTTCGGTTTGTTGTGCGGATTGTTGGGAGTCTTGAGGCGTGGAAGTGGCGGATTTGTCGGAGCCGTTTGGAGGCGTCATGATGGAGAGTGTATGAGGGAATTCGGGTGGGGGGTCTGCGGGGCGGGGTGAGGTGTGTTGGTGTTCAATAATGTGCACGCAGTATCTCCGATCATGAGAGTTCGTATATGTTTTCGTAGTTGAGCAGAATTGCGGTGATGTGTCTTCAATTCGTGAGTTTGCTGCTTTTCTGGATTGTTGGTGGGCGGGGAAATGGATGATGCAGCTGGGAGCTGCAATGGCAAATCCCAGCCCCACCATTGGTCACACCCCACTATATCGATATTTGGTTTCCCGCCCCGTCCCAGTCTGGATGACCCTATTTCCCCGCCTTTTTACAGAGTTATAGCTAGAAATAGTCGATAAATATAAGTTTATTATTATTTTATTTATAGTAGGACATATATAGTCTTCTTTATAATGCCTTTTATAATAAATAATAACAGCCCTCCGGCTTTACAACTCCCGTCCCCGTACATACAACCAACTAACTACACTCGTTGTCGCCCTTTAAACACTCTTCTCCGCATCCACTGTCTCGACAGCCACGACATCCGCGCCCGTCCCGGTAACAGGTCTGCTTCCTCCTCCTACAAGCGGGATCTCGATGTGCTTCTCGGCCAAGTTCATATCGGCGGCGAACGTGGAGTGCGGCACCCAGGCGGCGGACGTGCGCGGTGAGGTCTCCTCCATCATGCGGTCGACCTGCTCGAGGGTGAGCCCCTTGGTCTCTGGAACGAGGAAGAAGGCGAAGGCCAGAGAGACGCAGCACAGGCCGCCCCACATGAAAAAGATGTTGGATTTGAGGTTCGCGTCGCCCTTGTCGGTGCCGACTAGGTAGGGGGTGATAACGCTGATGATCTGTGGAGTCTGTTAGTTATTTTATTTTAGTTTTAAAAGGGAGGGATAAAACTTACGCAGTTCCAGAACCAGTTAGAGGCGGTGGATAGACCAACACCGCGCGAGCGGATGGGGATGGGGAAGATCTCGCCGATAACGACCCAGGCGGAGGGGCCCCAGGTCATAGCGAAGGAGGAGATGAAGAGGCAGATGAAGGCGATCTGGGCGGAGACAGCGGAGTGGTTGTGCTTCTCTTCACGGCCAGCGGTGTCACCGACAGCGCCGACGATGAACTGCATAATAATCATAGATGCGGCACCGTAAATGAGGATGGTGCGGCGGCCGAGGCGCTCAACGATGTAGAAGGAGATAGGAGTAGAGAGGACGTTAACGAGGGCGGTGATGAGCTGGATGAAGAAGGGGTTGCTGATCGTGCCGAGCTGCGTGAAGAAGACGGTGCCGAAATAGAAGATGAAGTTAATACCAGTCAGCTGTTGCATAGCCTGGAGTCCAATGCCAAGCAGGGTGCGACGCAGATTAGAAGAGCCGTTGGTGATGGAACCGGAGAAGCAGTTTGTCCAACCCCCCCAGTAAGAGGTTTGCGGGATCACTTGCAGTTCATATTCGTGGTTAGCGACGATCTCAGCGAGCTCGTCCTGGATGTAATCGGAGTCAATGGGCTGGCCGCGGACGGAGGCGAGAGCCTGGGCGGCTTTGTCGAGCTTGCCTAGGTCAATTAGCTTCGTATTACAAAAACAGACATGGGATATGGAAATTAGACTCACCCTTCTTAACGAAGAAACGGGGCGACTCAGGGAGGAAGAACAACCCGACACCGAGGATGAGGGCCCAGAGGAACTGGACGGCGATGGGAATGCGGTAGGAGCCCGAGTCGAGGCGGTTCTGAGTAGCGTAGACGACGCAATCAGCGAGCAGGATGCCGATAGTGATACAGAACTGGTAGCCTGAGACGAGGGCACCGCGGACCTTGCGAGGCGCAATCTCGGACATGTACAGAATGATAATGGCGGAGATGAAGCCGACACCGAAACCAGCGATGATGCGGCCGACGGACATGACGGCGATGGTGGTGGAGGCGGTCTCGAGGATACAGCCGACGGCAAAGACGATGCAGCCAAGAATGATGGTGACACGGCGGCCGATGAAGTCGGCGAGATCACCAGCGATAATAGCGCCAAAGAAAGTTCCGGCAGAGAGAATAGAAGTAGTAAGCGACTGCTGCCAGGCAGGGAGCTTGAAGGCGGAGTTGTAGGCAGTGAACTCCGCGCTGGTAGTATCGCCGGGGAACAGGACATGGGGGTACTCTTTGTGAGTGTAGAGCTTTATGAAGTAAGGCATGGCGAGCACGCCGGACATCCATCCGGTGTCATATCCGAAGAAGACGCCGCCGAAGGCGGCGAAGGCGCATAGGAGGTACGCCTTAACCGTGACAGGGGCCTCAACGCGACCAGTGTCGGTTGTGCCGGTGAGGACAACTCCAGCTGCCATTGTGGGGGGTTGTCTCTTCAGTAGTGAGGGCTGGTAAAGAGGGACAAAGAGAGGCGCGGCTCTACCTTCTGTGTTGTCGACAGGATGAGGGATGAAGAGAGAGGAATCAGACGACAAGAAAAAGGTGAGGAAAGGGGGATTGATGTATTTATACGTCAAGGACAGGGTTGTTAGTACTGTGAAGTAATGTAGAGATGTGAAGGAGGGATGGTAGTAGGTGATCTTAGTGCTATACTGAGATTAGATGTTGGACAAGCGTAAGTTTCCTCAGGTGGAACTCGGCGTTACTGGGGATTTGTGGCGTAAAACGTAGTAAAGCTGGTTGGTTGGTGGGGAGAGGGGGGTGGAGGGGAGGAAGGAAGGTTGAGGGAATGGGGACGGATAGGTCAGACAGAAAGGGGATCGCTGCAGTATATTATTGAGTAGTGAATTGGGTGCAGTAGCGTGAGGGTAGAAGCTGTAGTGACAGATAAATGTTGTAGTCAGACGAGAATATATTAATACTATAGAGAGTACTAATGAGATGCAATACTAACAAAGGCTAAGAAGGGCAACTACTGTATGGAATATACACACTGCGTATAGAATACAGATGCAAATGAACTGGAATGTGAGAGCGAAGGGGCGTCTGCGGAGTTTACTATGCCCCACACAAACCACGCAGTCCGGCCGAGCTTCCCCTGTGCATATACTAGCAGGGTAGAATTATACAGCGTACATAGTATTTAAGTGCGTGTTATCCTACCGAGTAAACAGCTTGCCTGTTAATCGAACTAATTGGTCCGAGAGGCGGCCCTTTAGCATCTCTTCAGCATCCCTTCAGCATCCTCCGGCTCCCCGGCCTCATGGCATTGTCAGAACTTCAGTACTCCACACTCCGAACGGCCTGTCTCTCTGTTTCGTACCGTTGTACTGTAGTGCGGAGTGCAGAATGCGGAGTGTGGAGTGTGGAGTGCGGAGTTCGTCCATCAGCTCAATTTTAGAGATCACGCCAGTAGAGTGGCTGCTGATTTCGGGGGAGTGTGCTGTGACGCGACGACTTCATCCTACGCTTCGCGTCTCTGCTGTCCCTGATATGCCCCTCGTCAGTGAGTTCCTACAGCATATCTCTACAGCAAATGTTACATACACTTCCTCTCTCTCGTGGCCTCTCTATAGGGACTCTCTCCTACGCACTTTTAATTCCCATTCTCCTCCTCCACTCACAACGTGCTGCCAGCACTAGCCAAATGCAAATCCTTGCGACGAAAAACAGCGACAACGCGTGATGCATACTCCTCGTGTCCCGAATCGGCCCTTCCTTCCCACGGCCTCGCTCGCCATAATTCTCTCGGCCCCCGGCTTAATCAAGCCTCAACAAGCTTTGCCTCTCACATCGGGCCTAAGCGTCTTAGCGCAAGCGAAGGCAGGAGCCGCCCACAGAGAGATAGAGAGTACTTGCTGTGCAGTAGGATTACCTTACGATGGCGATGTCCCTACCACCGCAGTTGCTACACAAAGAAGCAAAAGCCACGAGCAAGAAAAACAGGTACCCATCTAGCCCTCTACATAACCCCTAGTTACCTGGGGCCGCAACGGGCTAAATGTGTATTCGGGCCGCCAAGGCTGTGTGGTAAGGCTTGATGAAGGCTAAGCTTTCTGGGCGCGTGGCCTCGGGCTCGGAACACGGCTAGCGCTGACAGGTGGCGTAGAGAGTCTTGCTGTCAGGTAGGATAAGCGATATGACGACGGATATAGCGGCACCCTTTCTGTACTGTACTGTACGTGTAGGTTGTTGGATATTTAAAATGTTATACGCGCACACGTGAGTGGATTCACATTTTCAGTGTTGCGGTATACCCCAGACTCGCGAATCTCACAACGTGCAGTCTTCTTCTCCCCCTCCCTATTCTTGTACGTATGTCTACTCCCTACTATATTCCTGTCCCTTCCCTACCTCCCCGTAAATATACACTTCCCCAATCTCCCCGACGAAATCCCCCCAAACTCAACGTCAACCTCCTCGCTCTCCACCTCTCCCTCAACCTCCCCTCTACCACAGCGTCTATACCTCAACTCTACCTTCCTCCCCCCTCCATCCCTCAAAACAACCCTAACATCATACACCCTCGCCCACCCCGGGACAGCCTCTCCCTCCGCCCTCTCCCTCCCAGCCTCCTCAATCTCCACAACCCTCCTCCCCACCTCCCTCGCCATAATCCCATCCCAAAACCCCTCCCTATGCAACTTCCCCCCCAACACCTCCAACGCCTCCCTCCTCACCTCCCTAACCCGACACTTCAGCACCACAAAAAACACAGGCGGTATGAAACACATATCCGCAGTGAAGCCCGGCGGGTCCTGCGGCTCCCCCTCCACCGGCGCGGCGTGCGCGGATAGGATGACGGCCCAGACCTTGTAGACTTGTGCGATCATGGCGGCGAAGGCGGGGGTGTGGGCGTCGTACACGGTTTCGTCGCGGGGGGAGAGGGAGGTGGCGACGAGGATGGTGGACATGTAGTGGTAGGTGCGGAGGAGGGGTGTGACGAGGGGTGCGATGTTGGGTTGGCGGGAGGTGAGTGTGGGGAGGGAGGATTCGAATGTTTGGTGCCAGTTTGATACGGAGGATTGGAGATGCGATTGGGTTTGTTTGAAGTGCTGTGGGAGGGGTGAGCCGGGGGGAAGCGAGGAAGCTTGGTGGGCGAGGTTGTAGATTGCGTTTATGAGGGTGTCGAGGTAGAGGCGTGCTACGCGAAAGGTGGTGAAGGCGCGTGGAATGGAGTGGTCGGCGCCTGGGAGGTCGGAGGCTATGGCGTAGAGGAAGCTGGTGTCCTGGCCGAAGAGCGAGGAGTGGATATTGAACCTCGTGAAAGCCTCAAACAGGTAATCATCCACAGACTCCAGCTCCGTGTTCATCAAAAGCACACGCCCCTTTTTTTTCTTCTCCTTCTCCTCCTCCGCACCTTCCCGCCGCATCTCACTAAGCAGTTTTAGGCCATTCCTAAGATGCGTATCCGCAGTATTAAAGCGCTCCCGCAGCAACTCAATACATATAAACAACATACACGTAATAAGCGCGACCCTCATAGCGTCCCTGTCCCTGCTCTTAAAATGCACCCCCATACTCACAATGGCCTTATTATACTGCACCAGCGCCACACGCTCATAGCCCCTCACCCTCTCCGCCGCAAACGCGAGCTCGCGCGTCGCCTTCCCCAAATCGATAGCGCCGAGGGCGATGAGGGCGTGCAGCACGGCCGGGTCGCGCGCGCTTGCCTGGAAGACGAGGCTAGACCAGAAGGGAGAGTCAAAGAGACCGGGGAGCTTGTGTGAGGTGCGGTGGGCGAAGTACTCGAATGCGCGTTGCTCGTGCTGGTTCATTGCGCCGCACAGGGGGGGTAGAGAGCGCGTGCTACCCAGAGAGGGTGGGGGCGACATGCAGGTGGTGGCGGTCATGGGGGTTAGGAGCTCGGGAGGGCGAGCAGGACGAGGGGGGAGGCTGACTGTCCGAGAGACGCTGCCATAGGTGTTGCCGCCGCCGCCCCAGATGCCGTAGCCGTCACATCTGCGGCCGGTGGAGATGCAGCGGCGACAGGCGGGCTTAGCTTCGTCGCATTTGACACCTCGGAGCCTGGTGGGATGTTAGCGACTAGATTAGCACCAGGGTGGGAGCTACGCACTTGCATGTTTTGCAGCCAGTTTTCACTTTTGGTTTGCGGGCTCTTGTTTTTTTGGCAGGTGGTGCTGGCTTATCTCCGTGCATGGCTGTGAGGGATTTAGGAGATATTGGTAATGGCAGGAGTCAGTGGCGGTGATGAAGAGGATATGGGGTTCCGGTGGGAAGTTAGGGAGGAGGCGACGATGACCATCGGCGCGAGGATTTGCTTGCTCGTAAACTCAGCATTGTTAGTGGACAGAGTATTTAAGAGTGGCATCCTCAAATATCAAAGTTGTCCCGCCTCGGGGGCTAGCGTCATCGACCATCGGCCAGATCAGCCCCATTACGAATCCCAGCTAGCGTGTTCAGTGATCGATGTGATTGGTCTGCTCTTAAACCACGACTCATTATTGGCCAGATCGGTTCCTCCCAACTATCTCATAATGATACCAGAAGCCTCGGAGTTAACATATCTCAAAGCTGACGAGGAGCACAGGAACCTAAAGATTGGCGTCCTAACATCTATAAAATGTTAGATTACCCGTGAAGAATGAGACCACGGATTTCTGGACAGAGACACAGACGACAGTAGCAATCATGTTCAACGACTTCGACAAGAGCACTATCCCGGACCTATCTGGGCGGGTCATTCTCATAACAGGAGGTATGATAGCCTCCTTTTCAGTACCATCCACCATCCACACAATTGCTAACCCTTTGCACAGGCACTGGCGGCATTGGCGTCGAAATTGTCGTCGAGCTAGCCAAGCACAACCCAGCACACATCATCTTCACTGGCCGCAACGCCGTCTCCGCCGATACCACCATAAAGCGTGCCCATGCTCTCACCCCTCGCGCTAATATCACCTTCATTCCCTGTGACCTCGCAAGCCTCGCCTCCGTCAATGCCGCCGCCGACAAAGTCATCGCGATCTGCCCGCGTCTGGACATCTTTCTCCCCAACGCCGGGATTATGGCGACGCCGCCGGGGCTGTCTGAGGACGGGTACGAGGTACAGTTTGCGACGAACCATCTCGGACATGCGCTGCTGACGCGGCGGTTACTGCCGCTTCTCGAGAAGACGGCAGCGATTCCTGGGGCCGATGTGCGTCTCATTATTACGTCGAGTACGGGGTGGCATGGCGGAACAATGCAGTTTGACGACCTGAGGACGACAAAGGATACTAGGATAGCTATGGGGCGCTGGAAGAGGTATTGTGATACTAAACTGGCGAATATGCTGTATGCGCGGGAGCTGGCAAAACGGTACCCAAAGCTGCTGTGTTTTAGTCTGTCGCCCGGTGTGGTGGGCACGTCGCTTGTGACGGACTTGAGCCTGTTCGACAGGACGTTTGTGTATGTGTCGCAGCTGGGGAGGATTAGGACGGTTGAGCAGGGTAGTTACAACCATTTGTGGGCGTTGAGTGTGCCGCGGGAATCGATCAAGGCGGGCGAATTTTATGAACCGGTTGGCAAGCTGTCGACGTATGAGAATGCGAGTAGCAAGGATCCTGAGATGAAAGGGAGGCTGTGGGAGTGGACTGAGAAGGAACTGGAGAAGTGGTTGAAGTAGGCTAATTAATAAGGAAGAAGAGGTGAGGAGGCAGTCAGAATGAGGATGAGAGTGAGAGTTAAGAGAGAAGAGGAGGCAACGGGAATAAGAATGAGAGCGAAGAGAGATATTCTTAGCCGTGTAGATACTATACCTGGTTTCAACTATTGCATGCCTCATCGAAGTACTGGTGACTGAAGACAAGATCATCCTTAGACATGCATGGAAGGGTCATGTTGAGTCTGCTGAACGTGTTGAATCTGTGGAGTCTGTATAATTCCAATGTCTACAATATAGACGTCTATTGTATGAAGTGAGGAGGAGGACGAGGAGGAGGGCTTTATACCACTATACTATAAATGCGGGTGGCCCGTGCCTTTCTCCGTCGGCGGCAGGAACCCTCTCGGGTGTGTGTGGGTGCCCATTTAACCAGGCTGTCAGGCTGTCAGGCCGCAAGTTGAGGGGTAACACCAGTACTTCTTACTATTGTGCAGGTACAGTACAAAATACAAAAATACAAAATACAATTAAATCAGGCATTTATTGTATTTATTGTAGTTCCATATTTTGTATTTATATTTAAGAAGATATATTTATTTCACATGCTGATTGATTTATTTATTTAAATATAAATATATGGTCCAAGCCGCAGTGGCTAATTATTGCACGCCCAAAATGACCAGGCATTTGTCTGTATACGTAGTTTATACCCATATCTAGCCGCCAGCTGCCAGCCTCAAAACCGCTTCTAATAAAAATACCACGCCTCTTACCTGCTCGCGCTGAAATACATTTCCTTCATGCACTTCTGTCTCATATTGTGCATTTGGGCAGCGTTGCTGTGCCTGGCCGCACCTAAATGTTGTACTTTGGCAGAGAATATCAAAGAATATACAGCGATATTATCCCCATGACGCCCTCTGATTGGCTGCAATTTAATTAATTCCTCCCCGCTCCCGTCCAAAATTTGTATAGCACTTTGTATCTTCTGTGTGTGCACAACCCCACTACCACAAAAGGTCGACATGACGACGGCTATCACCATCTTTCTATTTATCTCTCCTGCTGTTCTATAAACTTGTACTCCTTGTGTCGACTGATATACTATATATTTTATTCCTCTGGCTTCTTTGCCTCCTTGGAAACAATACTTCGCCCTTTGTTTGGCCCCTGCCCCCCAGTGGTTCACCCCAGTAGGACAAAAGGCCGAATAGTCCCTTGGTTATACGCGCCATTGACAACGCCGCTTCTCCAACCCCTCCAACAACCCTCAACAAACAAGAGAGAAAAGCGATCGACCAGGGTCTAAACACATTCGGTGCAGCCCATTTCTGGTAGAGAGGAACAAAAGAGACGCGCGAGAATGTCGTCGGTCCTGTCACCACAGGTTCATGCCGAGCTCTCGCAGCTGCTGCAGGCCCTGCAGTCAGGCGACAACAACATCCGCTCCCAGGCCGAAGAGCACCTAGCCAACAACTGGACAAACACCCAGCCAGAGGTCCTATTGATGGGACTGGTGGAGCAGATACATGGCTCCACCGACACAACGGTATGCATGCATGCAGGACTCCGTGGGATTATCTCCCGTTGGCGCTTTCAGGTCGCTAACATCAGGAATTAGACGCGCTCCTTTGCTTCAGTCATCTTCCGTCGCATAGCTTCCAAAACACGCAAGGCTGCGAGCGGAGATCAGATCGAGTTGTTCCTATCTATATCACAAGAGCAGGCGTATGCGATCCGCGAGAAGCTGCTCGAGGCGCTCGGCAACGAGACCGTCAACACAGTCCGGAACAAGGTTGGCGATGCTGTCGCGGAGCTGGCGAGAGAATACTCAGATAACGGTACGAGCGCACCCTATAATTTTTGATGATAACGACTCTGACAAGACAGGTCAACAATGGCCCGAATTACTCGGTGTATTGTTTACGCTCAGCAATTCCAAAGACGAAGGACAACGAGAGAATGCGTACAGGATTTTCGCAACCACCCCCGGAATAATCGAAAAGCAGCACGAAGATACCGTGCTGTCGGCGTTTGCAAAGGGCTTCAAAGATGAGAACGTCAACGTCAGATTATCGGCAATGGAGGCATTCGCGTCGTTTTTCCGCACAATTAGCAAGAAGGCACAAGTCAAGTATTACGCACTCATCCCAGAGGTCCTGAACATCCTTCCACCTATCAAGGAGTCGCAAGATTCCGAGGACCTGACAAGGGCTCTTACTGCCCTCATCGACCTTGCAGAGGTCGCCCCAAAGATGTTCAAGCCGCTCTTCCGCAACCTCGTGGCCTTCAGTATATCCGTCATTCAGGACAAGGAACTCAGCGACCAGGCCAGGCAAAACTCCCTGGAGCTTATGGCTACCTTCGCCGATTACGCCCCTGGAATGTGCCGAAAGGACCCATCTTTCACTGCTGATATGATTACGCAATGTTTGAGTTTGATGACTGACATTGGCGTCGACGACGACGATGCAGCTGAGTGGAACGACTCCGAAGATATGGAGCCTGAGGAGAGCGACATGAACCACGTTGCCGGTGAACACTGTATGGATAGGTTGGCGAACAGACTCGGCGGACAGACGATTTTGGCGCCTACATTCGGCTGGCTCCCACGGATGATGACCTCGAACGCATGGAGGGACAGGCATGCTGCTCTGATGGCCATCTCCGCCATCTCGGAAGGTTGCCGCGATCTGATGGTTGGAGAGCTGGACAAGGTCCTCGAATTGGTCGTTCCAGCTCTGCGCGATCCCCACCCACGTGTAAGATGGGCAGGATGCAACGCCCTCGGCCAGATGAGCACCGACTTTGCTGGTACCATGCAGGAGAACTACCATCAGATCGTGCTTCCAGCCATCATCCCGGTGCTTGAGTCTGCTGAGCCCCGCGTGCAGGCCCACGCTGCCGCTGCCCTGGTCAACTTCTGCGAAGCCGCGCAAAAGGAGGTTTTGGAGCCATATCTCGACGGCCTTCTGACCCTGCTTTTCCAGATCCTTGGTAGCCCAAAGAGATACGTGCAGGAACAGGCTTTGTCGACGATTGCAACTGTCGCCGACTCGGCCGAAGCTGCCTTCTCCAAGTACTACGATAACCTTATGCCATTGCTGTTCGGTGTTCTGCGACAAGAAAACGACAAGGAGCTACGCCTGCTTCGCGCTAAGGCTATGGAGTGCGCTACTCTGATTGCCTTGGCTGTTGGGAAGGAGAGACTCCGCGACGATGCCATGACACTGGTCCAGCTTCTCGCTTCGATCCAGGGAAGCATCACCGATGCCGACGACCCACAGGCACAGTACCTCATGCACTGCTGGGGACGCATGTGCCGCGTTCTTGAGAGGGATTTCATCCCATTCTTGCCGAGTGTCATGCCACCGCTTCTCGAGATTGCTAAGGCCAAGGCTGACATCCAGCTCCTGGATGACGAGGAGCAAGCCGAGGCGATCCAGCAGGAGGAGGGTTGGGAGTTGGTGCCTCTGAAGGGCAAGATTATCGGGATCAAGACGAGCACACTGGATGAGAAGAACATTGCTATCGAGCTACTTGTTGTCTACGCACAGGTTTTGGAGGCGGACTTCGCGCCTTATGTTCCTGATATCATGCAGAACATCGCCGTCCCCGGTCTGGCTTTCTTCTTCCACGACCCCGTCCGTGTTATTTCCGCCAAGCTTGTGCCGCAGTTGATCAACTCATACAAGAAGGCGTACGGAATCCCCTCCAACGAGCTTACCAGCCTCTGGGAGCCAACACTCGAGAAGATCCTCGAGGTCCTCACCGCCGAGCCCGCGATCGAGACCCTCGCCGAGATGTACCACTCCTTCTACGAATCCGTCGAGGTGATGGGCAAGAACTGCCTCTCTGGCAAGCAAATGGACGCCTTCATCGCCGCGGCCCAATCCGCGCTCGAAGACTACAAGGAGCGCGTTAAGGAGCGCGCCGAGGAAGCCGAGGAGAACAACCGCGAAGAGGGCGAGGAGGAGGACGACGATGTCCTGTACGCCATCGAGGACGACCAAGCCCTCCTGGCCGAGATGAACAAGGCCTTCCACTGCATCTTCAAGAACCACGGCGTGGATTTCCTGCCCGCCTGGGGCCGCCTCAGCGCCACTTACGACGCCTTCCTCAAGAGCACCGACCCAACGCAGCGCCAATGGGGCCTGTGCATCATGGACGACGTGCTCGAGTTCTGCGGCGAGAGAAGTTGGGAGTACAACGCCTTCATCATCGACCCCCTCGCAGCCGGTTGCCGCGACCCCGCCCCTGCCAACCGCCAAGCCGCCGCCTACGGTGTCGGCATGGCCGCTCACAAGGGCGGCGCGAACTGGTCTGGTTTCCTGGGCGCGGCGGTCGGGTTGCTGTTTGAGATGTGTGCGGTGCCTGATGCGAGGGATGAGGATAACGTGTTTGTGACTGAGAATGCGTCTGCGGCTATCGCGAAGATTTTGCACTACAACGCGTCTCAGGTGAGGAATCCGGAGGAGACGAGCACGCGCTGGGTGGACACGCTGCCGGTGGTTAATGATGAGGAGGCGGCGCCGTATGCGTATTTGTATTTGTCGCAGCTTATTGATCAGTGAGTTCCCCTATCCAAACTAGGACGTAAGAGTACCGACTAACCACTCTCTAGACAACACCCCGCTGTCCTGACGCAGCCACAAAAAGTCTTCGCGGCCGTCGTGCTCGCGCTCGAGGCTAAGACGCTGCAGGGCCAGATCGCCGTCAAGGTCGTGACGTCGACGAAGAACCTACTCCAGATCACAGGACAGGATTTGAATGCGTTGACGGCGCAGTTGACGCCGGAGGCGCAGCTGATTGCCAGGTCGGCGTTCAGCTAGTTGGTTAGTAACGATGGAAATTTAGGGGGTGGTATTGTTAGGATGATAAGGGGGTGGGGAGGTTGATACCATGAATGAATAGGGTGCTGCGGGTTGTCGCCGCGGAGAGGGTGGGAGGGGAGGAAGGCGGTTTATATGGGTTTAAGCATAGCGGCGAGCCAGAGGGGTAGTAAATCTACTAATTTTATGGAACTGGGATGTGTTTATTTTCTCGTGGTGGTGGACGCTTCGAGGTGTATGCCGTGCCTCAACTATTACTGGAGGGTTTTGACAACATTACGTGAGCTCGTGCGTGTGTATGGTCTACGGATCACTGTGCTGAGATGGAGGCTGAGTTATACAGTAGATAGATACCACGCCTTCCAGCCCTATATGCTATGCTATGCCAACACTTAATTCATACAAATCTTACACTACACCACCATTCCCACCTTTCTATTCAGCCTTTAATGCCTTTTCCCTCTCCAACTGCCTCTTCGTCGCCGCAGTCTGGAGTTCCGGATCTTCCTCAAACCATGACGTCAAGTAATCCGGCGTCTGCCACGCGACCTTGCCTTGCTTCGCGGCCTCGGCGCGCTTCTTCTGTCCCGCCTGGCCTGCGCGTCCGAGGACACCGGCGATGAGGTTGGTGCAACGGAGTCTAGAAACATAAGTCAGCAAATCGTCTTTAGACCATGAAGGACAGAAGGGAGGAGAACTCACGAATCATCGTTCGCCGGAATGGGATACGTAACCCAAGTCGGGTTGACATCCGTATCGATGATACCGATGGTAGGGACGCCCGCCAGTCCACACTCATGAAGACAGATATAATTCTCCAACGGGTTCAGGACAACCACCAAATCCGGCTTGACCGCCCTATGATCATCAAGCTTCTTGCGAACATACTCAGTATCAATAACCTCATCCCTCTCATCAACAACCTTAATCTCCGCCCTCCCCAGAATCTCATCCCCATTCGTCAAGCTCCCCGGAATCCAGCGATCAAAGATATGGCACCCCTTCGCCATCTTCGCCGCGCCAACAACAGAGCGCTGCTGCCCCTTGCGCGTGCCAACGAACAGGATCGTTCCACCGAACAAGGCCACGCCCTCGACGACCTTAGCCGCACGACGAAGGTAGGCAGCCGTGGTTTCGAGTGAGATGATGTGGATGCCCGCGCGAATGCCCTCGATGTACCGCTGGTTTCCTGGGTGCCACAGCGAGGTGGTATGGCCCATGTGGGACTGCGACGCGAGGAGCAGGGGCAAGGTGATGTCGTCTGGGCCGAGCGGCTGGGTGATGGCGCGGTGGGGTTGGTAGAAGGGAGCGATGTCTGAGCCGAGGGAGCCGGTGGCGCGCTTGATGTTGTTCATGGCCTTGAAGTCTTTGCCGGTCTCTGGGTTGACGGAGTCGGGGGTGAGGTGCTTTTGAGGGGGTGGTGCAGTGGTGGTGGTGAGGGTGCGGAGGGAGGAGGTGAGGGCGCGGCGGCCTGGAAAGGGGAGGAGGTTAGTCAATTGGATGGGTGGGTGGTGAGGGAAGGTGCTGCGTACCATGCCGTGAGGCTACATTCCGTATTATCATTGTGGTGGGCTTGATGGTTCTGAGGAGTTTGGTTGTCGTCGTCGGAGCGACTTTTGAGATTTCGAGGTTCGGGTATGCGGCTAGGCCTGAAGCGGCTAGCGCGCTAAGCTTGATGGGTGACCGCGGTATACGAGTATAGGAGGCACAACACCAGTATACAACACAACAAGCAGGACGTAAGATGCAAATTATTTAGTACAGTCTATTTATTTGAAGCTCTGGAAAAATTATGGATTGGACTATTACAAAGCCCGCATCATTACTGCTAACGCTAGGTACATCATGAAGGCGTAAAAATACCGCTGAAATCTAAACACTGCTCTCCGCTACTACCTGCTGGTCGCCTTCGTGATGGCGAAAACACCAATGATGGCAACTGCAAGAGTCACAATCGCACCGGGAAGCAACAGATCATTGGGCACACCAGCAATGATCTGTGGAGCCTCCTGCACAACAGGCTGTTGTTGTCTCCGGCTGCGCGAGTGAAGGCGATGATGGTCCTCTTCGTCGCTCTCCTCATCTTCCTCGGAGATGACACGTTCGCGTCTCCTGCGGATAGTTGACATTGGTGGTGTAGGCAGTTCCGCAATGACAGGGACTGGTTCAACAGTAGCCGTGATAGCTGGCTTCTCAGGGTCATGGACAAACAAGTCGACCTTGTCGCGTCCGCCTTGTCTAGCGATGACAATAGCCTCCTTGAGATCATGGTCCGTGGTGATGGAAACAGTGTCTCCCTCATCGTCAAGGTAGCTCAGTGCAAAGCCTGAAGCACCAAGTTTGCCATCCTCAAAGGTAGCTGCACCACCAACAGCCTCAACCTCAGCACCGAGTTTGGCGGTGACCAAGGAGATCAGTTCTGCCATGCCGTTAGATGCAGTGATATGAAGTCTGTGCACACGGCCACTTGGTGCCTTGAACTTGAACGGGAATGGGATATCCTCGACTGGCACTGAAGGCTCCTCCAGATGCCTAACAGGAGACTCGGCTCCGGTGTGGGATGCAGAGTCGCCAGGGACAACGCTGGTATCCATCATTCCACCGTGCTTCGAGTGGTCTGGAGACATGAGAGATCTGCCAGCAACATGGTGATGGCTGCCCTCTCCTGACATCATAGACTCGGTATCGTTGTCCAACGACAGCCAGAACTTGTTCCAGGCAGGACCCTCGCTGTCCCCTGTAGAGATGGTGTTGATCTGCTCCAATGTAGCGTATGTAAGCTTCAGGACATCAACCATGCCAACGATTTCGCCGCCATCGTTCATAACTGGCAGGTTCAGGTAGTGGCCATCTATAGTTTATTAGCAACTATCAGTCTACACTTGGATTGTACATACCATGCATCTTCCTCAGAGCAGCTTGAATGGTCATATCCATTGGAGCGAAATCCGGGTGAGGAGTCATGACCCTGACGACACTGCAGTTGGCGGGGTCCATTCCAGGAGCAATGACACGAAGGACTACATCCTTGCTAGTGAAGATACCAGTGATGGCACCCTGGTCCTGGACCAAGACAGCTGTGGTATGGTTCTCCTTCATCAACGCTGCTGCCTCCTTCACCGAAGTGCGGACGGAGACAGTGGTGGGGGGGCGGCCATCGAGGACAGACTCTAGGGTTGGCCCAGACATCTTCAATCGTAGGGCCTCAACGTATTGTATAATTTGTTGCGGTTGGCTGGACCCAAGCTCAGACTGAACACCCTCCAAAGCGTCGTAGAGCTTACGGGACGAGCTGTATGCCCTCTCCAACTTCTCCATAGCATCGTAGAAGCACTTGGTGATATCCAAAATACCAGAGATGTCCTGGTTCTCGTCCATAACCGGCAAGTGGCGGAAACCCTTGCGGACCATGAGGTCGAGGGCGTCGGTTGCGCTGGTGTCGGTGCGGGCACAGAGCGGGTTCTTTGTCATGATCTCGGCGATGGTGATGCTGTTGGCCTTGATGCCAGCTCCAACAACCCTGTATGCAAGATCCTTCGCAGTGAAGATACCCGCAATACGGTCATCATCGTCGGTGACCAGTACGCAGTCTTCTCTCTTTGCCGCCATCAATTGAGCAGCCTCGGCAACAGTGGTATTCGGCTTGATCTGAAGTGCCTGGCTGGGCCTCAGGGCCATGACTGTTCCCGGAGGAGCTCTCTTGGATTGTCTCGCACGCCCAGTGGTCTTCGTCTTCTTGCTGAGGTCGGTCTCGATTTTTCTTCGGATAGCCTAATCAGACGTTAAAGGGGGGTTCTAGCAGTGTTTGCGATAAGGCGGAGGGTAAACAAACCTCATCTCTCTTCGACTGCTTCTGCCTGCTGGTGCTCACCGAAGAGCCAGCTTCACTCTGAAGAGTTGAGCTTCCATGGGTCTCCAGGGGTCTTGGGATGCCCGAGGAAGGACTGTTTGTAAACTGAGGCATAGCACCTCGAGCAGCTCCACTCCTCGAGGGAGTCCCCCGCATCGTACCAGTGGTAGACGACATACTCGGTATATATGGAGATTCTGCAGCGACGCGTGAATATTTCCAGCAAGGGTTCAACTTAATCAACCTTTACGCGCTGAGAATAATGTGTGCCTGCGATGACTGGTGTAAGGGTTTCCGCTGGTGTTGATTCCGATTCCGATTAGTCCAAACTCGGAAGCTTGGCCAACCAACCCTGGTCAACCCGAATTTAGGATTTCGCGTTGCCCGGCAACGACCATCTCTGTTTATGCGAGCTATCACATAGCGTCATCTGCCTTGGAGATCCCAAGAAACCGCAACCTGAGAAGATCAACTCTACAGAAAACCTTCAAAGAAACCTCTTCAATACATCTTCATTTCAAATTCAATTGATCATTACAATCCCTCAATCTCATCTGCGCAAAACCGCATCTCTCTAAACTCTCCTCCTCCATCCAAGGGCCATAAAGGCCACCCAAACCACCAAAGGCTCATCCAGAGTCCGACAAGTACTGATAGATCTTCAATCTCAACACGCCTGGCCTTACGGCTTGCGCTGCGGAGGTATATATGAATGTCTTCATGAGTATGGTCATATCTAATAATGGACAGTCCTCGGAACCATAGGTTAGCTTAACTGCTATACTTTCAACGACACAATTTATTCCGACCTCATATTGCATTCCAAATGCTGTCCAATCCAAAAAACCTTCAACGACACCGACAACACCGACGACAACAATCGACACCAACGGCTTACGACGCCCCGAAGGTCCCAACCCTGCCAACAAACCAGAAGAATGCCACACATCGACGAGGCATGAGCCTGGATCAACGACGACGCCAATCACCAACGCAGGACACAGTAAGTATCACTAACCAAGGATTTAACGACAACCAACAGCATATATTGCAAGAAACGCAGCAGCACAGACTGGCACGCCAGGGCCAACAACCGACACGCTATTTCAACCCGACAAACGATGAGAACTACTTAATATCGCCACTTGTCACACCGCAAAGGAAAAACTTTGATATCGGGTGTATCGACGCGTATGGAGCAGCAGCAAAGCACGCTTCATATTCAGCATACCCCGAACCAATCAATTCGATCAACAGAGTCAACGAGAACGCGCACGCCAGGAATGGCCAGTTCAACGGCAACGACTCTCTACTTTACCAGGATGAGGAGTCCACTCAGTCAGCATATGTTGACTTTTCAATGGCATTCGACGGCTCGACGGCGCAAGAAAGTTGGAACGCTACTATCAAACCCAACAGGTCTTCGCACAGCCGTCGAATCAGTGGCAACATTGCCGACAGAGTGGCACAATATGAAGATATGGCTGCCAGGCAGTCGTCTTCTAGGCCAATCACGCCTCCTAATCATGATTCTCCAAGTATGCATATTCACAAATTCTTATATTTCCTCACTAACGAACGATAGACTACTTTCCTCTCACACCAGCACACACACCTTTTGTTCGCCATGCAAAGGTAGAACCCATGCCTCAAGCATACACTGGCAACTATGATACTTCCATGGAAGCCACCATCAAGCCAACCCACCGCAGGAATCGCCAATCCCTATCAAACTTCCAGCACATGCGTATCCAGTCGGAGTTGTCAGAGTTAAACGACCCTCCGTCTCCTCCTAGCAGCAGCCCCATGCCAAACTCATCGTTCGTGGGCATGCCATACGTCAAGACCGAGCCCAGGAATTACGAGTCACCCTACCAGTCGCCGACACACTCGAAATACCCTCCTCAGAACTTCCACTCCCAATCCTCATCACCCGAACTAGCCCAAAGGTCACTTTACCGTGACCCCTTCGACAACAAGCCGCACCTCGATGCCCCCAATGGATCGTCGTACCCCGAGCTAGAAGACTTCGACAGCCAAGCAAACTCCCCAATGCAGTCTTCGCACCACCGCTCCTTCTCCGAAGACAGCGCCCACGCCGACGAAGCCCATGCCGAAACCGGTATCACCACCGACGACATTGCCTGCTACATCTCCGGCCCCTCCCCCACCGACCAAAAATACCTCTGCCTCTTCCCCTCATGCAATAAGCGCTTTGGCCGCAAGGAAAACATCAAGTCCCACGTGCAAACTCACCTGGGAGACCGCCAATTCCAATGCCCCCACTGCCGCAAGTGCTTCGTCCGCCAGCACGACCTCAAGCGCCACGCCAAGATCCACAGCGGCGTCAAGCCGTACCCCTGCGCCTGCGGCAACAGCTTCGCGCGTCACGATGCGCTCACCCGCCATCGCCAGCGCGGAATGTGCGTTGGTGCCTTTGAGGGCGTAGTCAAGAAAGTTGTGAAGCGCGGACGGCCGCGCAAGCACCGCCCCGAGCACGACGAGCGCGTCGACAAGGCGCAGCGGACGCGGGCGAAGGTCAAGAACGCTGCAGCGGCACCGGCGAGTAATCCGTCTTCTGAGGCGCCGTCGTCGGCGTCGGAGTACTCGGAGAGCTCGTATGGTCTGTCGCCGGCGCCGCAGGGGGACTACGACGTCCTTGATGCGCCAGCGTTTGCCGAGTATGCGAATAGCCCCTACACAGCTGCTGACCCATTCATTGGAGCGGGCGTGGATGCGGAGTTGGAGTACGCGATGCAGCCTGTCACTTCGGTGCCGGAGACGCAGTGTATTTCACCCCAGGCGATCCAGAATGCTGGAAGCCCTGCCCACTCTCACTACTCCCACCACACTGCCGCGCCTACCAGCCCAACGCTGAGTGCGCACTCGCCGCCTGATCTCTGTGCGTCGACGTTTGAGGCGTCGTCGCCGAGCGCGAGTCTGTCGTTCTATGATATGCCTGGTGGACAGGGGCAGCAGGACGCGGATGAGATGTTCCTCGAGGCTTTCGGGGAGGGATTGCCAATGGTGGGTGCGCAAGAGGGCGACCTGCTGGGGTTTGTGGGAGGGAAGGAGTTTGAAGGGTTTGGAGGCGGAGAGGTGGATGTGGATGAGTTGTTTGGAGAGGGAGCGGGCGTCTGGGTTGATTAGGTCTGCTGGTTAGCCAGCAGCTTCTTGTCGACTTTGCACGTCTTTGCTCACGGACGGGGTTTGAAAAGCGGGTTTGATGTACGATACGATACTTATGTGTGTTGCTTGTTCTTTTTCTGGGTGGTGCTTCGGATTTTGCTTTTTGGAACTGGAACTGGAAATGGGACAGGGACGGCCTGGGACAGGACGGTAACGGGGAAAAGAAAGGTGCTCGTGTGTTGTTTACCGGACACACGGCCCTTGGCGTCTTGTGATATTATTGTTCAGTCAGTTCTGTCTGTTTTTTGCTTCTGCTTGCTTGTGCTGCTGGAGGTGCGTCTGACGCCCGACTACGGTACTTATTTAGTGAGTTTGTGGATCTATTCTATGCGTTAATGGCAGTTATGGATGGGATGAACTGGATGTGGTGTATTTTCAATTCTATTGGAAGGTAGCACGGTGTGTTATGCTAGCTAGTTCAGCTGATTCGAGAAATGAAACATCCTTCATTAAAGTAAAGATTTGTCCAAAGTAGAAGTTCATTAAATGTGAACAGTTCAAAGTCAAAATGTTTATTAAAGTAGCAATATCATACATCTATCTACATGCAAAAATGTAGCAACCGTTATAACCCGCTCAGCTCACAGAAACGCCCAACGTCCTGCACCTGCCTCGCGGGAATAGAAGAATTGCCTAACAGCGCGCCTCCACACGTCCCCGTGTATCCCCCC
>JPJZ01000168.1:0-142187 GCA_000750815.1 Pseudogymnoascus sp. VKM F-4516 (FW-969)
AGGTAGTCGGGGGGAGGGGACGTGGGACGGTGGAAGGCGAATTCGGGGTTTGAGGGGGAGGAGACGGGGATTTCGGGGCGCTTTTCCTTGTCTTTGCGCTTGAGGAGGTCGCCGAGGGGCATTTTGGGTGGTCGATTGGGCGGTGACGGATGGGTCGGGTTTGGAGGGTGCGCAAGTGCGGGGTTGGGTGAGGTTGTAGCCACGAGAGGGGGGAAGAAGGGATGAAGAGGAGATATGAAGTGATTAATGTGGTCGCAAAGGTGGATAGTTTGCTTGGAATGATTCTATTTCCGTGCTTTCATGGCTGAGCCGCCATGGCGCGGCGGAGGATGCAGGAACGTATACGAGGCGCCGAGGCTGTGTGCTCAGCCTCGCCGTTTCCTTGATAGGTACCCGCCCGAAAATCGTGGGGAAGCCACTTCCAAAGAGACCCCTGGAGATTATTCTGCAGGATCTCGAGAGATAATGTTTATGTTGCAGCTCTTGGTAATTTTGTTACTATACACTACATGTTGGGGATTTCACGACTGTTCATAGCTGCATCTGCTCGCAACCCTTGTAATAGAACTGTGATAGGCAGCCAGTTTAAATGTTATACTATATTGCATAATGACCACGCATTGAGCTCGAGATCTTTGCGGAGAGTCTTTATTTTGAATATTGGCATAGGTCTCTTACTGCCGTATCTCGGCCTCCGGAAAAGTGCTACAATTGTTGATCGCGGTGAGAATAAAAGCTTCGACGGCGCAGGCGCAGAGCCGGAAGATAGCTATTCCCTTCCATGCCTTGGTATTCTGCATGCATCCTAATTAAGTCAATAATAGGATAATTGCGATTATAGCCCTGTCCGTGCAGCCTCCGCTCACATTACTTATGCCTCCTACCACAATAGTGCGGGGTAATCCATTCTCCTCTGTACTATCACCGAAGTAGAATAGACTTATATACCCCCTACCTGGTAATATAAGGATATTACTACCGTCGCAGTGTCCTCATCGATCTCGGTTGTGACAGTCTTCGGTAGTGACGCTTTTCGGTTGTGACACTTTGATGCCATACTATTTGCTCTCTTCGCCGAGGAATCGCGGTTAAAACCAATAATGGCTTACCTGGTCCATGGGCACAGATTGACGTAGGTAGCTCTAAGGCCTCGACCAGAGCATAAGATCTCTCATCATCCCTCGTGGCCCACTATCATAGTGTCGTGTTACCAAGGAAGCGGTGTGTGACATTATACTCTTCACTTGAGAATCTCTTATTTTCTGAGATTTGTAGTTGTTGTCATTTGCACAACTCCTCCTGCCTACTCATTATCATGACAATCGCCGATACTACGGACGACAAGATGGACATAGGCCAGCTAGAGTTGGCTCGCAATGAAAGTGATGTGCCGGACTCCAAGCCCGAGGGTCTGACACATTATTTCGATCCCGTACTTGATAAGAAAACATTGTTTAAGCTGGATATTCTGCTAGTTCCTCTTGTTGCTTCGATGTATTTATTGGCTTTTCTAGACCGAGCAAATATTGGAAACGCTCGAGTTGCTGGCCTCCAGAAGGATCTCGACATCTCTGATACCCAGTATCAAATTGGTAAGCCCCCCTTCTACCCGCAATGAATATATATGGAAGTTTCGGGAGCTGACCTTCTTTTTCAGCTATCACCGTTACCTACGTGCCATATATTGCCGCCGAGTTGCCGTCAAATCTCGTCCTCAAGAAGATCGGACCGCGAATAATGCTTCCAGGGATGGTGCTGGCATGGGGTATTGTGACAACCCTTCAATCCCAGGTAAAGACATACTCGGGCCTTCTTGCATGTCGCTTCTTCCTGGGTCTCTGCGAAGGTGGCCTATTTCCAGGCATTGTCCTCTATCTATCGGGCTTCTACCGGCCTCATGAGTTGCAAGTGAGGATTGCCCTCTTTTTCTCCGCCGCCGCTCTCTCTGGCGCCTTCTCCGGTCTCCTTGCGGCCGCTATTCAGCAAATGGATGGCCTTGGAAACATGAACGGATGGCAGTGGATTTTCCTCTTGGAAGGACTGTTTACCGTCTGTTTCGCATTCCTATGTTTCTGGGCCTTGCCAAACAATCCACAGGGTGTGAAGACTTTTACGAAGGAACAGGCTGATCACTGCGAGTACCGACTTACTCTCGATGCAAACTCTGTCGAGGGAACAAAATTCTCGTGGAAATCTGTACTCACTACTTTCAAAGACCTACATGTGTGGTTAAACGGGTGCGCACTCTTCTGCAATGGTTGCAGTCTCTTCGGCCTAGCATACTTCACGCCTACCATAGTTCAGACTCTCGATTTCAACCAAACCAATACGCAGCTTCTTACCGTACCCCCGTTCGTCTTGGCTTTCATCGTCACGATGATATCGGCTTATACAGCAGATCACTACAAACAGCGAGGCTTATCTGCAATAGTCACCACATTAATCGCTATTATCGGCTTTGCGCTCTTCTTGACTGCCACAAGCTTTGGACAAAAGTACACAGCGCTGTGCTTCTTAATTATTGGCGTATATGCCACTGCACCATCTTTGATATCCTGGGTCCCCAATAACTCAGCCTCCCATACGCGGCGCGCCACAGCAGTCGCCATCGGATTTATCATGACCAACGCAGGCGGTATTCTCAGCACATGGATATATCCTAAGAAAGATGCTCCAAAATACGCGTTTGCAGCAAAGCTCAACCTGTCTTTCTGCGTAGTGACGATAGCATTGCTTGCAGCGAACATGGTTTGGCTTACATCTCTGAATCGAAAGAAGGTGAGCCATAGGGAGTATATACTAAAAGATGTTGCGCATCTGCCGTTGGAAGATCAGAGGGAAGCGTTGGGCGATTATCATCCTGATTATAAGTATACTTTATGAGCGGAATGGTAGCTGGCGGAGTAAATATATAGTTGCATACGGAGAATTTACCAGATATTGCACCTTACACCATGGAGTATTATACAAGGACGAAGTGCTATGGTCATAATATCAGGTTTAACAAAAACTAGCAAAGCCAATATGGAAATTACAATAATTGTTAATGTATGTTCCGGCCCAACCACAAATGGTCGCGAATCTGAGCTATTCGCGGTTCGGCCGAAACCCATATAAAATAACCTACGTGCAGTCAAATCCAAAAGAACGATTCATAAGATACTATCTACACCGCCAAACCCCCTAAAGCATGCATTGGTATCATCTTATACTGGCGTCATAGGTCTTTATTATCATACACCCATTTTACTTCTCTAATCAACATTCACTGATCAATGTTCCGAAACGAAGATTCCAGCCATACCCATCCCAGTTCCGACACACATGGATGTAACCGCGATTCTCTTGTCCTGCCTCCTTAACTCCGACAATGCAGTAACCACTTGACGAGCACCGGTGCAGCCAAGAGGATGACCCAATGCAATTGCACCACCTCGTGGATTGACCTTTGACTTATCCAGAGCTAATTTCTCCACACAGTAAACACCCATAGACGCGAAAGCCTCATTAATCTCAAAGACGTCAATATCCTCCTTAACCAGCCCAACCTTGCCTAAAATCTTTGGAATGGCATAACTTGGGCCGATACCCATGATCCTTGGTTCCAGACCAACAACTGTAGCGCCCGCGAACTTGCCGATTATCGGCTGGCCAAGCTCTTTTGCGCGCGAGCGCTTCATGAGGAGAATGGCAGCGGCACCATCAGTTATCTGGGAGGCGTTACCGCCGGTGGTTCGACTTGGTTTCCACTGAGGGAACGCATTGCGGATTTTGCCCAGAGATTCAGCGGTGGTGCCGTATCGAATACCGTCATCCTTGCTGATGGTGACTTGTTTTGCCTCTCCAGTCTTTGGATCCTTTATTGTGACCTCGATGGGAGTAATCTCGTCGTCGAACCAGCCCTCCTTCTGTGCCTTCTCGGCCTTTTGATATGACTCAGCCGCAAACTGATCCATAGCCTGGCGACTAACATTAAATTGGCCTGCAACCTCCTCAGAGGTATATCCCATAGACATCTGATTCTGCGTTGCAATTGGATGACTCGTGATCTTCTCGCTCATTTTTGGCGCACCGTCATCCGGAGTTGTGGACATAGACTCAGCACCAACGGCAACACCGACATCGATAGATCCGGCGATGATCTGATTGGCGATTCCTTGGATGGCGAGGAGACCGGATGAACAGAAGCGGTTGGCTACTGAAGCAGCGGTGGTGACGGGGAAACCGGCGGCCAAAACGGCTGAGCGGGCAATATAGGCTTGACCGCTACCAAGGCAGTTGCCAACACAGACATCCTCCACGAGGCTTGGGTCCAACTTTGACTTTTCACGAACTTGAGTTAGGATAGCGATAAGCAGGTCATCGATTGGTGTGTCCTTCAAGCCGCCTTTACGAGCCTTTGTGAGTGGAGTGCGGATAGCAAGGGTGATAACCTGGAATCAGTGTAAGAGTATGATTAAAGAACATGCTACGAGATAACCTACTATGTCGTCCGGATTCCTTTCCAAGAGCCTAGCTTTTCCATCAACAGGTGAGTTTAGGTGGCCCATGACCGAACTAAGACGTGACTGTGCCGAACTCATATTGTAAGTAATAAAAAACAGGGGAATATAGAAAAATATAGCTAATTCAGATAAATTTAGCTTACAAGAATGTAATAAATATCGAAGCCTATTATTAAAATATAAAAAGAGTTCGAAAATTGGATAGTCGGTAGTGACCACCTTTGCGCCTCGGCATGTCGGCAGAGACATTCGCGAACTCGCCACATACCCACCTACCGACAGAAACCCAGGCTTAAATCACTCTACTTGCTTATCCCTGGTACCTAGTTAGCAATAATAATCCCGGATGTAGACTTAAGTGCTACTATGCTATCTGTATCATTCTAAATTGCAGATCGGCAATTAGACTCGGGAAGTTACCACTGTCCGAGACCGAGTAGTGATCGGTTGTGACCATGCTACATGATATATATGAACTTGCAAGTAGGATATACACATTTTGACTTCGTTAAAAGCTTAATTGTGCGTCGAATTTCCTTCATTTTCGGTCAATTCAAGATTCCTTATCTTTTGAGATGGACATTCAAGCTCTGTCTCTCGCGGGTGCAGCCTTGGTTATCGGTGGCTCTTATATCAACGCCAGGTACGGTATCGGAACGGATATTCGCGAAATTAGGCATGAAAAGAATGGATCAAAGCGATTGCTTGAGAACTACTCACAATTAGGAGAAAGTTGCACAATATACAATGTGTTCTCGAGAGCGGATCCGACATCAGATGCCTTGTGGTTTGAGGGACAAACGTGGACGTATGGGCAGTTGAAACAAGGTATGTGCTCTCGTGATCATAATTTGATTCGACTGACAAATCCAGAGGTTGATAGACTTTCGTCTTTCCTGCATGAGAAAGGAGTCCAGACAGGTGACTTCATTGGAGTTTTCATGTCGAATTCTCCAGAAATGGTTATGGCCATTCTCGCGCTTCAGAAACTCGGCGCTGTTGCCGCATTATTAAATACCAATTTGAGAGGTAAGTAAATATAAGATTTGCGAAATTATGCTAAATAATATATATAGATGATCCATTAAATCATTGTTTAAATGTGTCGAATTGCAGCCTGGTTCTTTCTACGCCAGAACTATCGGATGCCTTGCCTTGCTCTTTACCACATTTCTCGCTGAACTTCGTCGCCTTTCCAAACACTCCAGCTCCCAAGAATCCCGGCATTACTTTGGTCACGCTTCCAGATCTTCCAACGTTGCCTGCCTCCCTCCCGACTACCAAACGTTCTCCGAAAGATCTCGCATGTCTGATATATACGTCCGGAACAACAGGCAAACCCAAAGCTTGCGCAATACGCAATGCACAAATGATCGCCACCGGAACAATGCATCCCCACGATTACGCAAAACCTCAAAAATATTTCCCCTTGCGCACTTACTCTGCTCTACCACTTTTTCACGGAACCTGTCTCTTTACCGGATTTTGTTACGTGTTTGGAACTGGAGGTTGTTTCATCCTGGCGAGGAAGTTCTCGACATCACGATTCTTCAAAGACGTAACTGAATCTCGTGCTACGAGGATTCTGTACGTGGGTGAACTATGCAGGTATTTAGTCAATTCGCCACCAAGTCCGTATGATAGGAGCCACAATTGTATAGTCGCGAATGGCAACGGCCTGCGCCCGGAGATTTGGGAAAAGTTTAAAAATCGCTTTTCCATACCAGAAATACGAGAGTTTTACCGTTCAACCGAGGGACTAGGCAAGTTCGATAACTTCGGCGTCGGTGCGTGGGGTGCGGGAAGGCTTGCATATGGAGGGCCAGTGAGAAGATGGTATGAAAACGATACTTTTATTGTCAAATTCGATACGCAAACCGAGTTACCCTACAGGGATCCAAAAACGGGATTCTGCATAAAATGCGAGTTAGGAGAGGCTGGTGAAGTTATTGGGCGGGTGAAGGACCGAGGCCTCCTCACGGAGTATTTGGGGAACTCATCGGCCACCGAGGAGAAGCTCATCAAGGACGTGTTTGTAAAGGGAGATTTATTTCAAAAAATGGGCGACCTGGTGATTCAGGACAGGGATGGATGGGTGCATTTCCACGACCGAATTGGAGATACTTTTAGATGGAAGGGGGAAAATGTTAGTGCTGGCGAGGTAAGAGATCATGTTGCTGCATTGCCGGGTGTGGAGGATGTCGTTGTGTATGGAGTCGCGTTGAATGGGTACGATGGAAAAGCAGGAGCAGCGGCCATTACCTTACTAAACAGCGATGAGACAAGGTTCATGGCGACATTGTATGGATCTCTACGGAAGACTGGCCTCCCAGTTTATGCGATACCTCGGCTGGTCCGAATTACCAAAGAGTAAGTCATACTGGCATTTGATCGTGAAAAGATGAAGTTACTGATAATCCACAGAATCGCAACTGGGGTAACGTTCAAACAAGCGAAAGGTGATTTATTGAAAAAGTCTTGGGTTGAGGGCGAGAATGGAGACCTTGATGCTCTCTACTGGCTTAATGGAAAACGGTTCGAGAAACTGACAGAAGACTCGTGGGCTGTTATTGTTCGGGGTGAAGCAAAGCTGTAAATCAAATATTATGTTTATTGCGAGATAGTTTTTATAAAATTGGACCAATAATATCTCGTCTTATGGCGGGTAAATAATCCTCTCATAATGATTTACCCCTCATTTCCCCAGGAACGCGGCAGATGGAGTCGGGTTGTGGGCGGACCCCACATGCACTAAAATGGTCCGTCTCGGTCGTTCCCCACACTAGCCCAGACCTCACCCCGCAAGGTCCATTCCAATTCCCCAAACTTCTACAAGTGCTAAAATTCATTTCGATTGTCAGAATAAGGCATATACACACACCAGATCACTGATATATCCTTATAAGAGGCGGGAGATTGCCCCCAACCTTTGAAATTAGTATAATGCCCCGCCAAATCATTCCTGCAGGGATTGCACCGGATGGACTTGATAATTCCACCCAGATCACTACACTACCCACTTCAAAACGAAAAGCCAGGAAATTAGGCCTCAATGCAAAAGGACAACCTATCAAGCGGAGAGCCTTAAAAGCATGCCATATATGTCGGTCGCGAAAAGTTCGCTGTGACGTTGTTCAGCATGGTGTGCCATGCTCGAATTGCCAATCTGGTGCGATTCCTTGCACCGTGCCAGAAACCAAGCATAAGAAGTATGCCCGCAACAGAAAGCACCTAGGCATCAATTAATAGCGATTTGATAGGACGAGCTCCCTCAAAATTCCAGGAGCCAACGTCGACCATAGCCATCCACGCTCCCACTTGCACAGTTCGTTGCCGACGACGGATGTTTCCAACGACGCCTCCAACCCGATCGATATCTTCAGTCCAGATATTGATGACGATTCGAGTCGATTCTCAAGTCCACTCAGCGACGAAGATGAAAGTGGAAACGATATGCTCCACCCTTTGGGTCAGTTGCTGCAAGGTCCATTCGCCTTTAATAGCTAAGTTAACGGGTTTCTAGTCTCTGGAAAAACTCGATTAGGACAGCCTCTCAGCTTCGACGATATTATCAATTCCGTAGGTATTACAGGTGACCTTCGAGCGTCTCGAATAAAATCGCTCTCTCCACCACCAATGGCTACTGCTATAGATTCTGAGATAGCCCCACGGGATTTTTCTGATGGCTTTCTCCCGGCATATATTCAGCCACTGCCAACATGCATGGCAACAGTGGATATAATGCACCTGTGGAAGAAAGGAGCTACCGCTATTCCAGAAATCGACTTTCGGAACGAGCTTCTTCGGAGCTATATCGAATTTGTACATCCGTACATGCCATTGCTTGACTTGCACGATTTCCTACGAATTGTGAACAAGGGAACTGGCGAAAACGGCAGAGTGAGCCTGCTTCTGTTCCAAGCTGTTATGTTTGCAGGGGTCGCCTTTGTGGATGGGTCATATTTGACTGCGGCTGGATACCCCACGAGGAGATCTGCACGGAGAGACTTCTACCTTAAGACTAGGGTATGTATGCTCTAAAGTTGGCAATCACCACAAGTTTGACATTTGTAGGCGCTATACGATTTTGACTACGAATCCGATGGAGTGATTATCGTCCAATCCCTTCTCCTCATGTCTTTTTGGCTGGAGACCCATAATGGCCAGAAAGACACCTGGCATTGGATTGGTGCCGCAATTTCCACTGCAAATTCAATAGGGCTCCACTGCAATCCCGCCAATTCGACCACAGATGTGAAGACACAGAAATTATGGAAGCGGATTTGGTGGTCATGCCTAATGAGGGATCGTCTTGCTTCACTCGGTCTCCGGAGAATCCCAAGGACAAAAGATGACCACGATGTGCCAATGCTCACATTGGCTGACTTCGATATTCGTCCGTTAGCTGCCGATAATACAATAGTGCCACCTAGGTGCAAAATGATTAGAGATGTGGAGATGCAAAAAGATTTAGCTCTGCTATGCATTTCCCAAGCCAAGCTCAGTCTTTGTATTAGCCATGTTCTCAGCACTCAATATTCGGTTTTGATAAGAGACCAAGGTATGGTTACAAACCAAGACTGGAGGACTCGGCCGAGCGCAGTGCTACTACCAAGGAATCTCGAGCAGACCGACGAAGTCAACAGTTGTGATAGCGAGCTTGCTGGTTGGGTCCAGAGCCTTCCATCCCAGTGCATCGCCAGGGATCCAACTTCGGAAGAGATAGAGGGCGGTGCCTCCACTGTTATTGTGCAGCGTACCCTGCTCCACATGCTTTACTATGCCACTCTTGCCGCGCTACATAGGCCACAACTCCAGAAGCATGGCAAGCTGCAAGATGACTCTCGAAATAAGGTCCATAAAGCTTCTTGTGAAATTACACGAATGGCACAGTCGTTACATAATCGTGGGCTTACCGGCTACCTTTACAACGCTGGCCTTACTGTCCTCCTACCAGCCATTATCATCCACCTCCTTGCTCTCAAATCTAGCAACGAGGCTGTCCGCTATAAAGCTCTCCAGAGATTTTGTCAGTGCATGCAAGTTGTCGAGAAGCTACGAGAAAACTACATGATCATCGACTGCGAGACACAATTCCTTGACGCTGTAATTCAGAAATCAAGCATTGACATCGATATGCACTTGGTGTCACCTAGGGCACCGATCGCAGAAGTCTTCCAACCAAAACGAACTGCGCAGAGTGTATCGGAGCTAGTTGCTGCGGGCCATGCAGCGCGCCTTACGCCACCACCAGAGAACGGTGAGGCTCAGCTTACGATGCCTGATTACTCCACGACAGTCAGCAGCATAAGAGACGAACCCTTTATGTTGTTCTCTGCAACCAATGTCTTTCTCTCGAGTACCTCGGATGTATTATCATCAGATAACGACGATGGCTCGAGGCGCTCAGTGGGATTTATAAATACGACTGGAGAAACTCAAAGAAAGCATTGTGGTGGCGAGGAATTTGGGGGTCTGCTAGATACGTCGAATGGCTTTGGAAACGAGGCAGAGTTTACACCCTGTGAGGAGTGGGGAGGGGCGGCTTTAAAAGATGGTTTCGCAATGACTGGCGAGTTGGGCGGTTTCACGACGGAGGCGGATTTGATGGACTATGATGGGCTGGCAGAGGGCTACAATTGGGCTTTAGGAAGCCCCAATGATAAAGGACAAGAACTCGGGAGGAAGTGTAGCGAGGAAAGACACAGTAAGACAGCGAAGGAGTTAAATGAGGATGATATGGCAATGTCCTTTCTCATGGAATGGTGTGAGGGTAACATAGATTAGATTGTAGTTTTAAACTTGTCACATTCAGAGGCGAAGCTCGAACTAGCCAGTGTTCACTTCGGCATCGCCCACCGTCGCGTCTGTTAAGCTACTTTGGAATAACACACACGCCTGTCTCACGCCGGATGGAAAATATGCAAGCATCATATGTACCGCAATAAATATCATTGTATTGTTACCTATACTTCGCAACTTCGTTATCCATAAATGAGTGTTATAGAGTCAATGAAACTCGTTTCTCAAAAATCACAATCTCAGGAAATGACAATCTTAGAAACCTGCGCCCATAGAGCCGTTTCTCCACGGTCAAATACAAACACGCATAGCGCATATGCGTACACGAGTATCTCAACACTCAATGCACCTAACAACCGGGTGACAGTTAAAATGCTGCGCCCCCTCCCCACCAGTCGTCTGCCTACAGACGCCAACCTCTCCTCCGTTTTCCCCCCCGCAATCCGCGCCCACCGAGTGCTGGGTGGAACAATCACTCGTGAACAGCCCAAAGGCAGTGTAAGGCGCCTCGTTATTATTGTTGCAAAAGGTATCTGGATCGGTGGTCATGTAGCTGTAGACGTCTTGACCAAATGGGAACTGGGGGCATTCCTCGTAGTAGTCGTCACAGTTTGCGGTGGCGATGAAGTTTTGACAGTTATCGTCCGTGAAAAAGCTCATCTCAAGCGAGTTGCTTCCTATAATGAATGGTTAGAGGGGACAGCGTCCCAGGATTTGAAAATTACCAGTAACTAAAGCTAGAACAGCGATGGCTGAGATAGGCAAGATGCTATAAAGGTTCTTCATGGTGGATAGTGTTTGTGGTGTACGTGTGAAGAGTAGAGAGTATAAGCGGAAGTATGTACTATGATTTAGAAATAAGTTCAGATTGTTTTTGCTTGAGAAACCTACAAGTCCCCGCGCTTTATACTACTTTTTGGCTGTGATGAATCACTCATTACTTCACAGTAAAGTCCTTCTGTGCCGATCATCTCATTTTGAGAGTGCATCAGCAGACGTTGGAGACGCCACCGTGCTACGCCGACATCATACAACTTCTTCTGGAGACCTTTGTTGCCCCTTTCGATTTGAAGGGTGTAATTTGCAGCTATTCGGAAACGCCGTATTTTGCTCGCACTCCACAGAGTGTACGTTAATCTTCACCACTCTCGAAGCAGGAGTAAATCCTTCCGCGCAGATCGTCCCAATATGAGAGTTACATGCTACGCCGCACGGAGCACCAACACTGTTGGTTCTCTTAATCCTGTTTTGTCATTCACCAACTTACCACAGTTCATCAGATATCTTTACAGCAATACCTTGAATTTACAGACATAGTCCAACATGACATGGTATATCCTCCTGTTCAGGAAGGTATAAAGCGCCGAGTTTTTATCATATGACTCGTTCCAACACCTCCAACCACCTCACTTATCCTCTGAAAACAAGGCAATGACGTCGCATCATCGTTCCTCAATCAAGTCGTCAAACTCCAATTATGTTTTCAACAATTTACATTTACTCTATGCTGCTTTATGACCATTGGCCGATGGACTGACTAGACTATTAACGAATGGTCAACATTGGCGGGTGGTCTAGAACATATATCAAATGGGGCCTTCAAAAATAGTGCATTGTAGTAACGTCTTGAGCTACCGTCAGGAGTAAACTAAGCCTAAAATAGTACAGAATAGCCACTTTTCCAGCTTCTAAATGAGAGAACCCTAGCTTAATTCCATGGCAATTGGACCTCAACCACTAATGACCTAAACCCCCCGGGCAAGGGAAGCTCGCCCCACACAACGAGTTTGTGTAGCCAGCAGGAGCGCTTTCGGAATATGCATCAGCAGTGTAAGTCTGACCATCATAGGTAACAGTGCAGCTCTTGAAGATATTTGGTAATCCAGTGCTATGTGGCTCCCACGTGATGACTTTGGGGAGACCGCTCTGATCAGGATTAAAGCTTTGCTGGCCAATAGCGATAGAGTTTGCATTTGCAATGCTTTTCTATAAGTTTCAAATTAGCTCAGAATTATATTACAATAAGAAGTTGATGGTTCATAATTTGTCATGCGGAAATTCGGATAGGAAAACTTACTATAGGTACGCCACCAACATATTGAATGTTCAAGCCATACTTGTATGAGCATACGGGCACTTGACCAGGTCCGCCGCCACCGATGACACAACCGGTTAATGCTGAGCCGGTAAATGTGCACATATCTCTCTTTTGAAGTTCTTTCTGTAAAGTTGGTTGTTAGCAACTTCATTTCGGAGGAAAAGGTGGGTTGTGGAAGTTGGGACTTACTGCAGCTGGTGCGCAAGATGCCATAGCCGCGAAGGCAAGGATTGAAGTAATGGCTGAGAGTTGCATATTGGCCGATTTTAATGTTTTATTGAATTGATAGTTCGAGTTGAGAGTCGGTGGTAGTAAGGATAATTGATACTGATGATGTTTCTAATTGAGAGGAATAGAGCTGGTTCTTATAGTACTTTATTCTTATAAAATGCGAGAGCTACCCTACCTCCTTAATCATAATACTGCTTACGAATTAGGTAAGTAAGTTGGAATGAAACTCCAGTAAGCAGCTCTGCAACTGCATTAGATACCTAATGATGTCACACAACTGGCCTTAGGCAGCCTGATTAGTGGGTTCTCGGGGTGACAGACCAATTCAGCGATTGAGTTTGCAAGGATAATAACTCGACGTTATATTAGCCAATCAGGACCGTTTGTCAGACGGACTAAAAGGCTATATTAGGAATCGAAACAGACGATTCCAACAGACGATTCCAACAGATGATTCTAACAGATGATGCCAATAGGCAATTCCAACAGACGATTCCAACAGACGGATCCTACAGATGGATCCAACAGACACTTCTGGCATTCTGGCTTCTTTTGCTGTTGGAAATGACAACAACAAAAAAAAAAACCTGTTCATTAGTGGCAATGAACTTACAGCAACGAGACACAAACAAGGCATGCTTTGAAAAGAGTGCTTGGAAACAACGGCATCTGCCACGTTCAGACGGCGCACGGCGCTGGAAACGGTTCGACATCCGGTTAATGAAACGAGCGCCAGCCCCAGCATCTACATGCTCAATGACCACCTGCGTGGGGACCCCCGTACGGCGAGACCTATGAATCGAGCGATACAAGTATTGGACAACGGAGCATTTGGCAATAAGGAAACACTCGAGAGCGGGCTTAGGTATGAGTGCATTAGCAGCGAGGCAGGAATTTTATGATGCTCCTCATGTCGTAAATCTTCGTAAATATATTCTATATATTGCGAGGAATCGTCACTTACGACAGACACATGTCCCATCTCGTATCTATATGAAATCGTTCGGCCTTACCACAATGCAATTTACTGAAATATCGAGTCTGAGACGTTCGATGCAATTGGCGAGGGTCCCTGGACGACGTCTCCTGGATGGGGTACCACAGTGTCGGCAGGCGGCCTAAGAATACTATCAACAGGATTGTTTACAGGACAAATACAGGGTATATTATTCTCTTGCTGTTAAAATACAAAATAAATCTCAATCTCTAAAGCACTGAATCAGCATCCTCCTCCACCAGCTGCTCCAGCACCTGCCCCAGCTGCAGCAGTCCTTGAGCGCTTCTTTGCACTGAAATGAAGTGCCAGTATCGTCAACAAGACCATCCTGTCTAATTCCGGCCCCAGCTCGCCCCTGACCTTAACCACAGCTTGGGACGCGCTCATCATCCCTGAGCTAGCATACTCTGCAAGCACTTCGTCTGGCCTCGCTGCCGCAACCAACTCCATGTCTCCCATGGGACGAAACGTCCTTGTCTTCACGCGTTGCCATATGAAAGTTGTCAACTCCTGGTTTGGCCCACACTTAAAGTTGAACGAATACTCAGAATGCGTCCATATACTGCTCCGGGATACCTCTATCCAAGCCAGATTTTTTGTACCCGGGCCGCCCAGACAGACTTGATCGGCGCCCCAACTGTGTAATTCGACGCACCCTATGATGGGGCCGGTTTTGCTGTTGCCAGCATGGAGGGTGACGCTGGGGCCACCAAAAGTGTGCCTTTTGGCAACATATGAGGCCCTAGCCTTTCCTGGGCCGCTTTCACTGATATCTAGGCTCTTCCCCGTGGAAAAGAACGTGATCAATTTTAGCGGACCCACAATTGAGGTATCGTATTTGGAAGACGGCGACGGCATAGTGGTCTTGGGAATTGACGGCGCTGGTTTTGGTGGCAGCGTACTGTTGTAGCTTGGTGGTTGTGGATTTGACGATAGTGTACTGTTATAACTTGGCGGGTCTGTTTCGGTGTTTGGTTTATTGGACATTTCAACTCTTCGTGTATTTGGACTTAGGCCGCTCTCTTATGGTTTCTGTGCTTTATTGAGGGATAAGTTTAGTAAACTGTTATTTGGCCTTTTGATGCCGCGCGACCCACGCGTGATATAATACTCTTCTCGAAGGATTCTCGCAGACCCCACCAGGAAGAATCGTTCTATTAATGTAACATGCCATTTGGTTAGGAACGGCTACAACGGCTGCAAGGCTGGGGCTGAGCAGCGATCTGCACTTCGGCCTTGTCACGTGAACGTCATCCTTCGACGTCATTGTGCGTTTCTGACGCCAATTTAGGAGGATCTCCAGTATTCAGAAACCGGTGTCTGAATATTGGAGCTTTATTTGGAGGGGCGAGCCGCAGTCAAACCCCATTGCCGCTTTAATTGTTTACAACAACTTCAGGCAACTGCAGTATAATTCAATGGATGAATAGGTGAAAAGACGATAAGGACTCTTCATTGCCAAGACATTAGTTACGCAAGATGGGCAGGGGTTATACGAGCTTCAACTGTGAATATCAATTTCCGGTTCTACACAATCGGAATGAGTGGTAACTTTTGAGTAGTGGGCAGCCTTATTACGTGTAAATACATTGCAGTAAACTCCCACTTCTACTCATTTGGTCAGCAGAGAACATCCTGATTGAAAGCAAACTCACAAAAGATGCTGCTTCATCCTTTTCGTAACATCGTTGAACTGCCATCAGACCCTATACTAAAATACATCGTGCCGAAAATACAGCGACCCTCATCGTACATACATCTGTATATTCCCCACCGGTGCGCTATCCTCTACTCTGGACCAAACCCATGCCATCCATTGAAGTCGTCTGCAAACCTAACCGCAGCGGATACATATTGCCCGTCCGCATCACCCCATGTTGACGCTGCCTCCTTCATGGCGCGAAGAGCTATCCATCAATGTTAGCTACACACGATTACACAGGAAAGCGAGTATGCGTACCTTTCACGTAATGGGCATCAGCTGCGTGCGGCCCTGTAACTGCCTTGTGGGCCACGTACTTCCATCCCTTATCTCCCACTGACGCCTTCTCCACAGGCGCCCAGTCGATTTGGGGCCTCAGCTGACCAATATAGACGGCAATAGCCAGAAGAAACCATTGTCTCACAACGCCGACGTGAAATTTCTTCGGGACAAAGGGTAGGAGAATTCTCACTGCGTGGCTGGAGGTGAGAATGTGGACAAGGAAGAAGTCAAAGTCCTCTGCACCATCTGCAACAGTGGCAACTAGCAAGGCTGCTGCAGCCTTCTGGGACTCTTCAAACTGTTTGATGGGGTCCTCGATGGCCCACGAATTCCAGTGCTCGAGAACAAGGCTCTCATGGTGTTCGAAGAGATAGGAAGAATTACTGCCGTTTTTATCCTTGAAGATGCCGTCGAGGCGCTTGTCGGCGCCGATTCTGCGCAAAACTTCGAAGATGGACGTGGTGGAGTTCTCGGAAGGCTTGGTATATGAAGGGTCGTCTGAGTATTTGTGTAGGTGGTTGTAGCAAGTTGCGGCGAGGCCGAGAGCTTCCATAGCGATTTCCTTACTGTTGAATTCGAACGCATACCCGAGCTGTATCAAAGGATGGCCAACTGAGCGGTTAGCATAGCTAATATAACCCGGACAGAGATACATACGGCCACTGATGACACAATTTATCAAAGGGTTTTCGCCCTCAAAAAAGAATTCTTTCACAACTATCTTCCAGTCGTAATCGTGCTTCAAGGCGAGCTCATCCTCGAAAAAGTCCACATACGCCCTCTGGTACCTCCTGTCCCCCAAAAACTGCCTCCAGTCCTGGTCTGTTATCTCAGCAGGAGAATCGGTCCACTCTTCCAGAGTCTTTGACATTTCGGTGTATATATGGCTTAACTGGTCCTCATTCGCCCCGAGCAGGTATGAAGAACATAAGATGTGAGCCATATGGTTGTCGAACTGTAGATCGTGGAATAATATGGAGAAGTTCACATGGTTAGCCTTTAGCAGATGCTTGAGCGTCCTTGCCCTCTTCTCTGGGGCCGTTTCTACGTCGTGGATCTCCACCGAGGGAATGTTAATTGAAGGGTGCGATTCCAGGCTGAACGAGGTCAGAAATCGATAGGCGCGGTTGACCACCGGAACCCATGCTATCATGGGGGCAGACATGACCGCGGCTTCGTTCGTATATGCTATAATATAGTAAATGATATTATAGTAAATGACAAGCAGGATATCAGATGACTTGTAGACACTAAAATATTATAATCGATCCGCGAAGCATGGTGTGATGTCCCAAGCCCACTTGACGAGGACGAGATAAAGTTGTTGAATGCGGGGAGCTATGACGGCAGGGCCCCGATCGCGCTAGCAACACAACTACTTTCGTCCGAGCTTCTCCAAATCCCCAACCTCACCTGTTCTCGATCCAGGCACCGCCCTCTCAACGCACTAACAACCCAACGCGCCGCACCCTCCCCCTGCGATGGCTATCGAAAACCCCGCCACACAACCACCATAATGTCTCCCTCCGCACCCCTAATCTACGCCGAACTCCTCCCCAATATCCGCCAGATCTCCGTCCTAGCCGCCCTCCCGACGCCCTCCAATTCCACAACCAGCGTCTCCCTATCCTCAGACCGCGCGGTCCTCACACTTGTTCACAATGGCGCGACGGCCTCGCTGCAGCTGCCCGGCGCGATAGCGCCGTCATACACTCCCACGCAACCACATCCCAATCTCGCTCAGCTATCATGGCGCATCCCCCTCGAGACCTCTTCGTCCCAACCACGCGCCGCGCCCTCTCTCCCTGCGCCGTGGTCCGCCGGCACGCTCTCACCTACTACCTCGTTCACCTGCCGAGAATGCGGGCAGGCTATCCTACCCCCCGGCATTGTAACGTCGTGGCGCGACCTCCCCAGTGAGAACTGGGCCGAGATGATGGAGTTCTGGCACTGCCATAAACCCGATGTGCCGGTGGGTGAGAAGGGAGATGAGGAGGGGGATAATACAATGAAGGGGTATGGAGCCAATACAAGGATGATGGCGCAGAGGGGAGTGGGGAAGGTGGATCTGACGTACTTTCTTCTCGATGGTGGGGATTGTTGTGGCCTTGAGGTAAGGGAATTTTGCTTTGGTTACGTGATGATTTTTATACCTTTCTTTTCTTTTTGTACGGGCATCAAGAAGGCGGCCTGCCAGCTCATAGCTTCAGTGGCAAGGTCACCGATACAAATGCCCCAAAGCGATACCTCCACTCCATCCCAAGATGGCGAGTGTACCCTCTCACATCGAGAATGGGTTGCTCTGCCGTCGGCTTCTCTGGCTTTGCATGGGGGAAAGCCTTGGGAGGATGAGGAACATTGCCCTGCCACTCTTCCGTATCGGCCTTCACCAATATCCGGCGAACCAACTCGCGCAACCAAACTAACGCCCACAGACCAACCCCTCGTCACTCGTCCTTACATGTGCATCCTGCACCGCCCACATTGGCACCTCCACACCCTCAGGCCACCAACTGTACAAATGGGCACTCTCCCTCACCACGCCCCTGACGGCCTCAACTTCCACCCCAACCACACAGCTCGCCCCCGCCTCTCCACCTCTCCCTCACTTCCTCCTCCCCCAGCTCCACGCCCAGTCCTCCGCCCTCGGGGTCTCGAAATTCATCATCCGGCCCCCGCCGCCACCGGCTGATGCCGAGAGAGGAAGCGATACGGATGCAGAGGTAGGGGTGTATGTATGGCTCTTCGCACCATCCCTTACCGTATCTTTTTCCTCCCTCTCTTCCCCCTCTTCCAACCCATCCCTACCTCCACACGACTCATCACAACCGCCGCCCCTGCCTGCGAGCAAGCTCCTATTCCGCCCATCCCCCCCTAGAGACGAGGCTACCGCCCTCCTCGACGCACCGAATAGCGCGGTAGAGGAGATACGCCTCCCGGCGTCGGTAGTACGCTCTTTAACTACCATATTACAGGAGAGTAATGCGCGGCTACCAGAGGGTGCGCGTGCATTTGCCGGGGGGTGGAATGTCGGTATTTTAGAGGTTTGGGATGGTGGCGAAAGAGGTTGGTGATTGAGCGACCAAATAGAATATAAAATAATAATGATACTCATTCAACGTGCCTTCTCTCTCGCTCCTGACCGTCTAGAAATAACTTAAACTTAAAATTCGCATGATGGCCGGTGATTGGCCGGCGACATCTGAGCGACACATGAGCGACAGTGATTGGCCAGCGTCAGCCGAGCGTCAGCCGAGCGTCAGCCGAGCGTCATTTGAGCGTCAGCAAGAGCAACCAACATTAAGCGAGCGACATCTGAGCGTCAGCAAGAACCGTCAGCGACAAGCGAGCGTCAGCCGAGCGTCATCCGAGCGACACATTACGACGTCTGAATGGCCAGCGTCAGCCGAGCGTCAGCCGAGCGTCATGCAGTAATTGGCCAGCGACATTATTTTCACGGCAACAACGATAATAACGGCTGTACACGGTCGTTTATTTAAATTAATTAAATTAAAAAAAAAATTGAACACGCTGAGTATTCACTATGTGACCGAGTAATCATTCAAATCCATACAAATCTACTCCTTCTCATTAAGCAATTCCTTCCCCCGCCCCACGATCGTCGAATGCTTGACAACAGTCTCCTCTGACCCATTCACTACTAACTCCGCGACACACGCCCCCAACTCCTCGCCCCTAACCAGCATACCCCACCCCACCCAAGCTGCTACACTATTCCATAACGACGTTCCCACCAGTATCCCTCCCGGCCGAATCACAATCGCCTCCCACGCCTTCCCTTGCCGCTCTCCAAACTCAATAGTCTTCGCCTCCGTGACGCCCTTCCCCTTCCGCTGTGCTGGCAAGAAGAGCAGCGTGCGGCTCTGATCCTGCTCCACGAACGCACCGGAGAGGAGAATAAACCTGAACTTGGAGGGCATCGCCTTACCATTCTGCGGAGCGGACTGGCGCGCTGCGGCGAAGGCATCTTGGAAGGCGAGGGGGTAGCGCGTGTTGACGTCCTCGTTGAGGTCGTAGGTGCCGATGGCCCAGATCATTGCATCAGCGTCGCAGATCTGGTTCCATTTTTCATCGCCCAGGTTTGAATAATCGCCGAAGTCGGGGATGAGGACGTTTTCAACCTTGGGGGAGAGTGAGGGCAGGGGTTTGCGGGTCAGGGCGATGATCTGGGTGATCTCAGGGCGGCAGAGGAGCTGCGTCAAGATCTCCCCACCGATGCTCCCACTAGCTCCCGCGATAAGGACTTTCATTTCGAGGTTGGGCGTAGTGAGTATATTACTTTTGAGGTGATTTTATTACTTTTAAGGCTATATATATTTAACGTTGGGGCCACGAATATTAAGTGTAGCCTAGTTGGGGTGACAGCTTGGCGTGACGACACAGATCTATATTTAAGATAAGGCTACCGGATTATCAGGGTTAAGGGAAATTAAAGTCGTCTGCTATAAATAGGCAATCATTTGGCCCCAAGAAGCGCCTTGGATTGACTTGATATTGCCATTTTAGAGATGTCAAACCTGAGGTACGTCACTATCCCCCCTGTACGTCCAACGGCAAGTGTCTCGCCTCTCACGGCTGAACTGGAATTGTGGAATTCTCCGGGGAGCCAGAGAATTTTGTCGCGCCCAAGTAGAACCCATGGGGGAGTTATACCAAGGTAGCTATCAAGGCAGCTTTCCGCAGTTTCCAATGATACATCGTCGAGTGCCGCTGCCTTGTCGGTGATAGGTGGTGGAACCATAACTCTCCCTCGATGAGTCTCTAAGTACTGAGCGTCATCGGAAAACCACAGAGAATGAGTTAAAGTAGAATATCCGGGAAAAAAGCGAAGTATACGAAGTGTCGTACTAGTCGAAAAATTCCACAGCTGAATAGCATAATTTCTGTCTCTTGCTACACCACTTGCAGCTACGAGCTCGCCGTCTGTCGAAATTGCTAGCGCGTCAACCCCACATCGTTTGAAATTATCAAGCTTGAAGGTGCGAATTTTGTCTCCTGAGGTCATATTCCAGGCAGTTATGCCGATTTCTCCGGTTGCTAAAAGATGACCCGCGGGGTGGAATGTAGGGAGCTTCCAGTGTTCTGCAGAGATGACTGCCCTTTCCTTCCCTGTCGCTACCTCTATCAACGAAATATCATGGTTATCTTCAAAGCTTCCTGTTAACGCAACTAGCTCGCCGTTCGGTGAGAAAGTAATCTTGGCAACTAGATCTCCATTCGGCAAGTAAGTGATCTTGTCGAAAGAATCACAAATGCCTCCTACTACCTCCGTGTTCGCTAGGAGGTCCGAGAAATGGATTCTCTTGGACTTATCAATCCAAGCCACAACTCGACTGTCCGGAGAGAATCCAAACGGGTCCCCGTATGTAGAATCGAGCTCTGCCATCTCTTCTAGAGTCGTGAGATCGATTATGCGAATCGTATGTGCTAGCTGCAGTGCTATACAGCTGCTAGTAGGTGAAAATACCATGCCGCGTGTCTTGTCATAACGTGCAATCTCGCGTTCCATGCGCGAAGACCAAATTGTGGCTATTCCATAAGACGCAGACGGTACTATTCCTATGAGCCTTTTATCCGGTGAAAAACATCGCAAAACTCCTTGTGCTGGTGTGGACTGGATCAGCGTGTTATTAGCATCCCATAGTTGCCGCGCTTCCCTGGTGCTCGTTAAAACGACGTTATCTTCGCCAGGTAGAAACTGCACAGAAGAGCTACCCTGGCGCGGAACATCGCTGCTAGTTTTCCACATGTCGATTCTCATATCGTAAATGCCAATAGTGGCATCTACGTTAGCTATAGCAAAGAACTGGCCATCTCGAGATAATGAGAGATCAAACCAGCTATAAAGGTCGACGCTTCGAACAAGCTCCCATGTATCTACACGGCGAATCTCCACAGTATCAGAAAGACTAACGATAACATACTCTCCATTTGGTGGACAGAATATGATCGTTTTCATACTTCCCTCATAGCAAGCCTGTATCTGACCGGTTTCAGCATTCCACACTTTGATAGCAGCATCCGCCGATCCTGATATTATAGTCTTGTTATCCATAGAAATGGCGATCGCTGGAACATAAGTCTCGTGGCCCTTAAAGGTCATCCTTAACTCCCCCTTTTCAATTCCCCATAGAGTCACAGAGCCTTGACTGCCCTCATTAGACCCAACAGCCAAGAAGTCACCTCGTGGCGAGAATACAACACCTCGTGGTGGGAACTCAATATCCAGTCCTCCCCTCCTAACTAGTGTGGCGTATTGCAGAGACACGTCTAATATATGAATCGCCTGTCTTTTTGCAATGTCCCATATCCGAAGCGATCTGTCGCCAGATATTGAGGCAAGGATGTTACTTGACTTCGGCGAAAATGCGATGCTATGGGCGGATTTTGTATGGCCTATCAAATCGATTGATCTACCTTTAGCAAACTCTCTGACTGTTATTATACCACCTAATATTCCAGATGCAACCCATTTGCCATCTAGGGAGAAAGCAACACAGAAAACAATGTTATAGTCTTGAAAATTGTAGAGCTCTGTCCCAGTAACGTAATTCCAGACTTTTGTCTCGCCCCACTTGCTTCCGCCGAGAGATCCAGATACAAGGAGGTTACTTAGGGGCGAAAAGGACACTGACGTAACAGCTCCACGGTGTCCCTGGAGTTCGTAGAGCTCTACGGCCCAGTCCTCTTCAGGTTCCCCTACCTGTGTAATCCAGGAAGGAATCAGGTGTTTAAACTGGGAGCGCACCTTGCTTTTAGATGGGCTAAAGATAAGCGCCGAAGAATATAGCTGCAATGGAGCCTTCTCAATAGCTACTTTGTTACTGAGCATGAAACGTCTAGCATCATGTACTAACCCAGACAAAATAGGGCTTTCTATAGGCTGAGAAAGAGTATTAACACATTAGAAACAATGGGCTGAGTAGCGATGAACTTGGAAACTTACATCTATCATCGTACCTAGCTTGTCTATAATTGTTATTGCTGCTGACATCTCTCGAATTAAGCTCATCGTCTCTATCCAAAATAACAGCTTCTCACCGACGAACAGATGGACCAACTTGCCGTCTGCTAGCCCGACCTCCTTACACTGGTCATCACTAAGTTTTGCTAGATGATCAACCCAATACCGACACGCGTATCGAAGGTATTGGGGGATGTCCCTATCAAGTTGGCTTGACGGAACATCAGAAGCAAGATGTCCCGGCATGGCAAGCTTGCACATGTCTTGCTGAAGTTTCTGAGACATTAAACTAAGGCAGGCCTCGAACACCTCTCGGTGCATCGATATCTCCTCGACCTGGAATGGAAGTTTGCTCGACCTCTCCTTACTAAGGAGGAAGTCCCGGAACGATAAGTGGACGAGTCCAAGAGGTGCGTGCTCATCTTGCGGGACGTCTAAGACAGAATGGAATCTCCGTAATGTCTTGTTGAGATCCTCCTTGTCGACTGCAAGCAACGCACTGAGGGACAGGATAGAAACAGGCTCAAAAAAAGCTGTAATAAAACCAAGTATCCGTTTCGTCTTTTCGTAAAACCTCACCTGAGACTTTTTGGTCAATTTGTTGAGGTGAGGGAAAGATAGAACCTTTAGGTATATCTCGTCAACCTTTTGTTGAGGGGCATCGGTCTCTATTTCATCACTAAGGATTTGCTCTAGGCGTTCTTCCCTCGCCTCTTCGTCGTCGAAGTCTTCGCAGTCTAGAAAGCGGCATATGGTTGCTGCATAGATGAATAGTCCATCGGCCTTCTTGCTAAGACTTGCAATGCCGTCCTCATTAATCCAGTTAGCTGGAACATCATGCTCAGCTGCAATCTTAGAAAGGGTGTAGATGAGATACTTGGTAATATCATCTACCTCATTATCTTGCTTGGCAGGTGATCTGACCTTGTCGAGAAGCGATCGATTATACATTTCGATTGGCAGCTTCTCAAAACTTCTGAGGATGTGGTCGTCACGTCTGCTAGTAATTAGGAGCCTGAGCTGGACCTGATGCAGATCCTCTAGCGCTCTTAGCATTCCAACCAAGTCGTCGACTTCCTTTTGCTCTATGCACTCATCTAGCGCATCAACAACGACGACTAGTCGTACTGGGATAAACGTCTGCTTATCTATAACCCAGAGCGGTTGGAAGACGAGACCATTAAGCTGTTGCTGTGGCGCCTTTGTCCCGATCTCTAGATTCTTCTCCACAGCATAGGCGATCTGCGTCCCGATGTCCGGAAATCCCTGCGCCAGGCGCCTGGCTATAGTAGGAAAGAAAGTCTTAGTGCCGTTGCGAGTGATGTCATCTTGCTTGAAAAAAAAGCTTGCCCCGAGGAATACAGACTGGAGAGGCTGCCGGCCGTCTGTGAAGGGCTGTCTATTGTTCAGCGCAGTCGCGACAGTCAGAGCGACGCTGGTCTTGCCCGTGCCAGCCATTCCGTGCAGCCAGAATATCACTTCGCCTGTTGGACTGTCCGCCCAGTCTTGGATGCGGTTGAGGACATCGCGCCGAGTACCACCTAAACACGGTGCCTCCTTTCCAATAATGTCGGCGGAATCGAAGATGGCATTCATGGCACAGGGGAGGGATAATATAAGCTGGGTTTGGTTTCCGGCCTATTCAAGAGGTCAGAAATCAGATGGACAAAAAGAGGAACTACTCACCTTCACAGACTTAAGCGTCTCTTGTTGCAAGTTTTCGATGTTCTCGGCCCTCGTGATAATGTCGTTTACTGCTTCTAGAGTCCTAGCGCCAACATGCTCTTGCACAGCCTGGTCAATCATCTGGCTAGTGGACTTAATGTTTGCCCATTTACTTTTCCAATCGTCGGCGGCCACAGAGTTTCTTGAGGCGCGATGCACCCTTCCCCGGGCGTATTGCAATACGAAGCGGATCTCGTATTCATATATCTGAGAATATAAACTCACGAGCTTCGTTCTAATCTCCGAGAATACTCGACGAGCACTCTCAGACAGACTACAGGATAATCAGATAATACTCGCACCAGCTCGCAGGCTGCTAGTGTTTTGAGAAGTCTAAGGCGTACCTGGAACGCTGGGATTCTGTAGCAAGAACTTCGCTCTGTAACCTCTGGTATCTAACGAGGAGAAAAACTATGTTCTTTAGGCCACTTTCCGCATCTTCATCCTGCTTAAGGGAGTTCCCAACGAGCTATGGACCAAAGCTATTAGCTATTAAGTACTAGTGTAGAATGAGAGAGGAATAACGGAGGGTAACTCACAGGAAGGATAGACATGATCCCAGCCCACGCCAGCCCGGCACAGGGTTCTGCGGAAATGGCAGCGCCGATAATGTCCTTAAAGGCTGTAACAACGCTGATACTCTTCTGGACAACTTCTCGGACTACGATTTCCGTGTCGCCTATCGCGAAGGAAAGTCGCGCCTCTGGAAGCTTTTGGAGTTTGTCCTCTGCGAGTTTTTGGATCTGCTTCAGCTTCTCTGCCCCGCTAGTAGTCTGGATAGGCTCTGGTAAGGTTGTCTTCACTGCTGTTGTAAAGAAAAGAACCGACGGGTTAGCATACACGAACGGCTACTAGGTAGGACGAACGGAAGGATTAGTGCCGCACCATCTACAGTCACGTCCTTGCTGTCTATAACGAAATTTTCAAATGCCGCGAGCAGCTTAGTATACTCTAGGTGGCCTTTTAACGTCTCATAGGCTTCTGTCCAGAGATCATCCCAAGCAAGCGACTCCGGGGCAGAGTCCGCGTCCTTCGAGGATTCTGCATCGGGCAATCCCAATGGTGCCGTGCCGACCGGGTTTCCACCCGACGATAGCCCGCCATCATGCCCCTTTGCCGCCTGGCCGCCGGTTGGCGCTTTTCCGGCTACAGCGATGCCGCTGGCTTCTGGCTAGACGGTCAATTATCGTCAGCAACCGGCTCATAGCATGTCTTTCTGGGTAACCCACCGCCAAGGTCACGTCCTTGGCCTCTCCTGGCCGTTTGCGCCGGCTTAAACCCAGAAAGCCCATCTTTGAAGGGTGGGGGGGCGTATAAGCAAGATATTGGCCTAAGCAAGATATTGACCTAAATGCGCGCGCGGAGTAGAGTGTCTGTTGAGACGATGCGGGGTTGTCAGCTTTTCAAGTAGCCGTGGTGGATTTCCCCTCATTGGGTCGTAGGATCTGTAGGATTCTGCATGGGTCTTTGGCGACACCAACACCAACAATATTACTTCAGCTGCCTTCTTGGCCTCTCTCAGCTTATTCTACCACCTCTTAATATTTCATCAAGCTGTAAGGAGCTCTAATTCCACAGTATGCCTATTAGCATAATTGAAACCACTGCCTCGATCTTACGTAAACTACTATATAGAAGAGTAGATGGGATGCCCAATTCTCTCTCGTCTATGGCCCTCAAGAAGAAGCATTGGTGTTGTTTTTAGTTTCTGCAGTAGCAGGAGGAGAGATATGATGCCACCGGGAGCTCCTTGGCACAGTCGAACTGTCGTTCCGTCTATGGCCCTCAAGCAATATAATTGTCCTACTTCTGTATTCATTCCTGTGACCCTATGCCTACTCCTCCCTCACAAGATCCTCATCCTCATCCCTAAACACATGCCTACTAAAATGCCTCGCCTTAATCCCCTTATCAAACATAATATCCAACTCCTCATACGTCCTATCCTTCGTCTCCGGCAGTCTAAAATACGCCCACACATTCGTCAACAGCGCCAGCGACCCCCAAAAAAAAGCAGTCTTCCCCTTCCAATCCCATTCAGTGGGATTCATCATATGCGGCTCCAGCACCTGCCCGATGATATTGCCAACGTAGTACGTCGTCCGCCCCAACACAACCGTCTTGGTGCGTAGCTGCGTCGACCCGATTTCGGCCACGATGGTGTAGACGATTGGCCCCACGGTCATGGAGTATGCGCCTAGCCATACGAGACACAGACTCGCCTGCACGAATTTGATAGCTGCGAATTGCGGCACGCAGGCTAGGATGGCGACGAGCCACAGCGCGCAGACGAGGATCGTGAAGCCAGTGAGGTAAATCCTCCTTCGTCCAACAACGGGGAGGAGGAACCACGAGATGATGGTTCCCACAAACGCAATCCCCTTCCCGCCGAGACTGATCCCAAACGACGCATCAGTCGGAATCCCCGCCTGCTCAAAAAAGTAAACCGGGCTATACACCAGCGCCCCCCCATTCGTAACCTGCGACAAAAAAGCCATACAAGCAATCTCCGTCCTCCTCAAATTCGTGCCCTGGAAACACGCCTTATACGTCGCCCCGCTCTGCATATCCTTCTCCAAATTCGTCGTATGCACCATGAGCGCGACACTCTGCCTAACCTCCTCCTCCTTCGGGTCACTGCTCAGCCTCCTCAACGACGCCTCCGCCTCCTCGAGCCGATTCGCGCGAACAAGCCACCAGGGTGAGTCGGGGCAGAAATATAGTATCACCGCCAGCGGCAGGGGGAACATCCATTGCAAGGCAAACGGAATCCGGTACCCCCACTGCGTCTCATTATTCACCAGCGCCTTCAACACCGCCGCGGAGAGTAGCTGTCCAATAACCCAACACAGATTCACAAACGCCGATAAATGCCCCCTCAGCACCAGCGGACACACCTCCGCCGCATACGCAGGTCCCATAGTCGCAAACACGCCCCAGGGAATCCCGCAGAAGAGTTCACCCACCAGCAGCACCGGCGTATTAGGCGCAAAGAAAACAATAAAAATCGCCGCCGTCAACCACGTCAAGCTCACCAGCATCACCGCTCGATGTCCATAAATATCCGTAAAATACCCATTCGCCAGCGCCCCAATGATATTACCGACAGCCCCAATATCCGACAACCCCGCCTGCCATGCAGACGACAATTGGTAGCCGGCGTCCCCGCCATAGTCGGCGCCGTACTTTTTGCGGAAGGTGGGGTAGGCGTAGAAGGACCCGATGAGGGTTACGTCGTAGCCTTCCATGATGATGGAGGTGGAGACCATGACAGACCAGAAGACGGCTTTGCGGTAGGTGAGGATTGCGGCCCAGAAGCTGGTGGCGTGCTCGGTTGCGGTTGCGGCGCGGGCGTCGTGGTGGAGGGCTTTGGTGTTGGTGTAGGCGGCTTGTGAGGGTTCGGGGTGCTCGTCGTGTGCATCGTGGGGTTTTTCGGGGTCGGGGGTGGTGCCGGAGGGGGCGGCGCGGTTCTTTGATTCCTCCATTTTGGAGATGGGATTATGAGATATTGCCACTTGAAGGGCGAGGTGCTATTGCAATCTGAATTGCTATAATAAGACAAAGAGCCACAGACGCGAGTCTACAGAACCTCCCCCCAACGACGAGCATCACCCTCTCCATATATGCGTGCCCCTCTCCTCGCTCAACCGATCATCCAAACCCTCCCCCAACTACCGTGGACATATCTCGGGATTTGCGCACCCCTACCCCAAACCTCCTGTTAGGCTAATCTAATATCTAAGCTCCTGCGGGGGGATGACAGCTTATGCGGGGATATCCAGCTAGGGTGCTGCGGAATGGCACCCGTAGATTCGTGGAAAGTGTACCCAAATCCAATAACCAAGTTGTTGGCCAGTAGGAAAGTTTTTCCGCGAGAGAGAAGCGGCCTTCCTAGTTTGTAATCCGGTGGCGGGGGCTTTGGTATCGGCGAGCTGTGGACATGCGTATGGACAGGATGGGGGTGGCGCTTCCATATACCGCTGGCCCTATAGACAGGTTATGGACGAACTTCGAATCTGTGCTGCCGTGAAAGAGAATCGGTCAAAGTTGGTTTGGAGATCCGGTGGCGGAGAACGGGGAAGACATGGCGGCTTTCGTATCCGGGGAGCTGTGGACAGGGGTGGTGGCAGGATGGTGGTGGCGCTTCCATATACCGAATGGCCCTGTAGACATGGTTGTGGGCGAACATCGAGTCTGTGCTGCGTGCTGGCGTGATCAATGGACACGTGCTCATATCTCACTTACCAAAAGCTCGACAACCCCATAATCCCTCCTTAGCAGACTTCTCACAAACATACAATATATCACTGAAAGCATGGGGGATGAGTGTGTATGTCTTACATTCCCCTAAATCTGAATCCACATCCCCGGAGCCACCGTAAAGATGAGAAGGAAAATGCTACCTAAAAAGAAAGAAAGAGATAATGGATGGTTCTATCTATGTATGCCCCGCACCCACAGCACAGCACCCCCTCTTTCCCTCTCTCTTATCCTTCCCAATTTGTCATCATCGTCCATTACACGCGCCGCCTCGCGGCGACTTTTCGTCATCCACCACCAACCCAACTTCCCTCGGAATGCTGGGTAACCCTTCATATCATAACATCATAAAAAAATGCCCTCGGCATATCCATCATAACCCAAAACTAAAACACAAACGTATAACATCCCAAACAAGATGAGATAACGAGAAAGAGGAGATGCGACAATGTCGTAATAGCACAGAGATCTAATCACCCCCACTTCTCTCCATTTTCGTAAGCAAGCATATCACGCTCACTCACAGCCCCGTCCACTTCCCATCAAACCCCTCATCTGCTCCCCACTCCGTCTGTCCCGCGCCACCCATCCCATTGCCATTCGCCTCATAAAAGGCCATAAAATACTCCTGCGAGGCAGTATTTCCCCCTTCTCCCTGCTGCAAGTGTCCCCCCAGAGCTGAAACCTCTCCAAACAAGGCTGTTTGTCCCTGTCCTGCGTGGGTCTGGGCAGCTGATCCAAAGAGTTGGAAGTCTGAGAATTGCGTGCCCAAGTTGTCGGCTTGCTGACGATTGGGCATGAGCGCCTCAAAAGCCTCGCATGACGAATCTGGAGTGTAGAGCATTGTATTCCCTTGCCCCACCGGGCTGAGATGCTGCACGCCCTGTGTGCGGGAGGGCGTGACAGTATCAACGCACGCGTACGATGGATCGTAGGTGCGTTGGAAAATAGCTGCGTCGGGAGTGGGGAGTTGATGTGGGATGTTGACATGAGCAGAGTACAGGTCTTCGTAGAGCGTGAAGTCATTCCCGCCGGGGGTAAAGGCGGACGGGAAGTTTGCGCTTACGTCGTCGAGGAAGAGGTCTGAAGAGTCGACATAGGGAGATGTGTTGGAGGATGGGAGGGACTGGAGGTGCGAGTCGGCGGGAGAGAGGGTGTAGTTGTTCAGAGTTTGCTCTGCGTTGTTGTTGTAGGAGAAATCGGCGGCGTAGGTGGGGAAGTCGAGAGGAGAACGGTTGAAGACGTCATTGTATCCACCGTTGGCATCGTTCCCAGCATCCATCTCCCAGTTCATCTCATCAGGAGACGAAAGCTGAGCCTCCGAGTTTGGAGTGCGGATGTTGGTCGTCTGCGGCGTGGGCAGGGCATTCTGTTGCTGCGCTGGCGCCTGATCACGGTTCTTGCCGTTGTTCTTGGAGCGGACGTACACCCAGTTGTGGCTCTTCTCCATGTGCTGCTTGCAGTTCGACTCACGTTTCGACTGGTACGGGCATGGCGGGAACTGGCACTTGAAGAGGCGCGGTGTCGCCGAGTGCTTGTCGTTGACGTGGCGGTCCAGCTCCTTCTCCGTCGGCCATCCGTACTCGTGGTACTTGCACAGCGGCTCCTGGCACTTCCATGGCCGGCTGTGCGTCTTCTCGTGCTTTGTGAGATCGCACGAGCGCTTGAACTCTTTGGTGCAGCCAGGCTCGCTGCACTTCTTCGCCTGGATCTCGGCGGTGGCAGAGCGCTTGCGGCGAGCCATTGAGCGCATGATGGATTCCTCGTCATCGAGCTCTTCGCTGAGCGAGCGCTTCATCATGACGCTGTTCTTCTCGTCTTCCTCAATGCTCTCCATCTTGATTTCTTTTCCGGTTGCGAGCGACACGGCTGTGCCGTCGTTCTTCACGCGGACGAGCTCGGCTGGGCGACCATTCTTGGCAACACCGCCGTACAGCTTGATCTGCTCAGCTCTGAGTGGGGTGTTAGCGGTCTTCTTATACTTGCGCGATCTCCCGCGACCGAGTTTAGTCACAGACAAGGCTGATTCAATCTGGGACAGTGAAACATACGGTTGGACATCCATGTCGTCGGTCTCTCCTTCCTCCTTCTCACGGCTAGCCTGAACAGACTGGGCGTAGTTCCTAATCTGGTCTACTAGGTCAATAAAGTAGCCGCTTGTATACGGACGGTCGTTTGGTCTCGTTTGCTCCCTCTCATTCAGGAATTCGACGGTGGCCTGAATGCAGCGGATAGATGTGACGCAGAACTCCAGGTAGAGTTTGGCAGTTTTTGCGTGATCCTTTAGGCGGGAAGAAAACCAGTGAGTGAATGCTCTCACGGCAGGATCATCGTTATGGATATCACTTACAGGTGCCATGAACATCAGTGTCTTCTCGAGGTCTCGCAGACACACTATCTCCTTCTCGTTGATTCTACGCGGGCAGTCGGCGACGATGGGGTGGAAGTCTTTCAAAGACGGCGTGGCGAGCAGTGGTTTCAGGATGAATTCGTGGATCCTGTTCGTTGCGCGCTCGCTAAGGCGCGGCTGGGTGTCTGTCGATGAGCGGTGCGGCGCGGCGGAGCGCGTGATTGCAGATGCTGAAACGGTCGATTTGGAGCCCTGCTCATCGGTGAGACAGGTGAGGCCGCCGGCGGCGGCGACGCCTCTCTTCTCAGAGGAGGCAGACATGATGGATGATCCTAAGCCGCTGTCAGATGCGTGGTGGGTGGATTGGCGACGGTTGTGTCGACGAGGGCGCAGCGAGCCGCGACCGATGCTGAAGTCGTTTTGCGATGCAATGGGCGACATGGCGCTGCGAGTCTCGCGGCGGTTTGTATCAACGGTGTGGTTGAGGAAACCCTGAGGGACGGGAAGGCTGTCGTCACGGAAAGATTGTGTGGTCGGTGTGGGAGCACCAAGGTCGACAGCAGACAAACCGCGATCGATATCTCCGAGAGTCAGGGCAACACGACGCTTATGAGCCTCGACAACATCCTCAAGCGAGGTTTGCGAACGGCGTGGAAGACATGGTACGATAAAGTGATCGGATACTGGAGAGGGTGGGTTGTGAAATGTGGCACCTTTGCGAAGCTTATGAGGGGTCATTGAGATGGTATCGAGCGTCGAAGCGGAAGCGGCAGACCGAGGAGTCATTTGTGACGACGAAGTGGTCTTTAAAGAGCGTCGAGGATGGGGAGGGGTCATCGTGGGCGATCTTATTGGATGCGTCTGATGAATCGACGGCGAGCGGACTGTGGGGGTGGAAAAGAACCCAGTTAGCCCAGGCGTTCTCTGAGAGGATGGATGATTGATGGACAGCGTTTGACTCGAGGAGGGAATGCACTGCACTCCACTTCACCGGTACAAATCGAGACGGATGTACAGGCTTGACGTTGGAAGACCCAAGCAAGCAAGCATGAACCGGGCTAAATGAGTCACCTCCGTCACACCCTCGGAAGCGGCCAGAGAAAACGGGCGGCCCAAGTAGTACACCGAAGAGGAAGAGCGACTCGGCGACCCGCTCATTCGTCAATGGAGTGGTGGAGAGTTTGATGCCGTTGCAAGCAACACCCGCGGGGATATATAAGAGCAGGCAAGGGGAAAGGAAGCTCCTTACAATCAGCCTTTTCACTCGCGACCCCAGACAAGCTGAGAACCAGCAGGCAGGATAAAGGGCGTCTTCACGTAAAACGAAAAGTCGCGGGTGTGTGGCGGGAACGAGGCTCGGAGGTGTCGGGGATTTGTTTGATCGTTTGCTCGAGAAACAAAAAGAAGAACGAATTGGTGAGATGGCGGCACGCGGCGAAGACGACAAGATAAATAACAGATAAAGCAGGTAATAATAAGGCCTTGTTTGTGAGGGTTTGTTTGACGATGATTTTGTTGGTGGCAAACACGGTTTGATCGAAGGGAGAGAGAGAGATTGAGTTGGAAGGATGGATTGGAGGTGGAAAGTGGTGGTAGATTAGGCAGCAGTCAGCAATCGCTGGCGGGGCGGAGTTGACGCGAGTGGAGACGTCACGGAAGGAAGTACCCTCGTAGTTGTTTAGCGTTGGAGTCACGATTTTGTGATGGATGAGGATTGACGAGGATAGGCGATGATGGGCGTTTGAGAGTGGAGAAAAGGCGGCGGTAGGTGCATATAAGTACGAAGTCTCGACCCTCAAAACACTCGCCGGTTTTCCACGCGTTTGTAGATGGATGAAAGTGACTTTGGAGAATGAGGGATATGAGGGATATGAGGGGAATAAAATGAAGAAATTTAATAATAATAATTAAACGCGATGATTGAATGAGGGCGGATGAAGCGGGATGGGTAAAGTGAAGGGTGAGTTTTTATTTATTGTTTTATTTTTGGGTGAAGGGGAAGGGGAAATAGTGAAGCCTGGAGTAGTGGCAGAGACGGTCTTTGGCGTGGAAAAGAGTGCTCGAGGACAGAGTGGAAGTAGCAGTTGTGGTTTACAAGTACTGTTAGTGCCAGGGACAGGCGCGATGGTACTTGACCCTGAGCTGGTAGTACTAGACTCGTGTTGCCAGTCGCACTGGCAGCCGTACTGGCGCTCGTACTCTCACTGAAGGAGCCGCCCATCAAGTCTTGGATGATGAAATCGCAAACAACCACAAAAAAGGAAGAGTACTTCTGATCACACACACACTACCATACAATTCAAAGTACCACCACAGCAAGGCACACAACATTTGTCCCCCAAACGCATACGCGGATCCCACCATCATTGCGTCCCCCATTACGCATCCACCCTCCCTTTTCAAGCAGCACCAGATTCCAGGCAACAGCCCCATACTTCGACTCACTGCCCCTCCACTACCCCCGAAGCAGACAAGCCTTTCGAGGAAAAGGGTGAGCTTAAACGGGGAGTCAGCGAATGAGACAGCATGGTTGGCACTAGTGTAGGTACGAGGGTACAGAGAGAAGGGCTGACAGGGGGTATCGGGGATAGAGAGAGAGTCGGGGTCGGGGAGATAGCGCGGACCGGTGAGGAAAGAGCGAAGAGGTGTCGCGCTTACCTAACTCACCCATTCGCTGGTGGGAGGATAGATTGGTGAATGGACAAATGGGGAAGGCACGTGTTCCGTTCCTTCCTCCGTTGGACTTCGGGGTTAAGCTTCGGTGAGAGTCCCTCTCTCTTCCCACCCTCTTCCCTGATTCTGGGGTCGGTGAGATAAGTTTATATGATGCCATCTGTCTTCTCCCCTTCCCCTTCCCACGTCACCACCATCCCATCCATCCCATCCCTTCCCCTTCCCTCACCGAACCCAACTCTACGAGAACCCTCCCTTCTCTCGCCGACCACACCCAACTCCTCGTGACTCTCGCTTCCTGCGGCACAGCACCACCCCTGCCCCCTCATCCAGCCCTGCAACCCTCAACCCTGCACCCCATCAATCACCACAACCCATCACACATGCACCCCCATCCCATCCCATCACAATTGCCCCATATCACATCTCCCCATCCCATCACATTTCACCCATCCCACCACCGCCCCATCCATCCCTTACCTGGCCCCCAACTCCCAACTCCCCCCATCCAATAGTCCCCGTGGCGCAGCACCTCTCGATGCAACACTGTAGCCCCAGCTTCGCACCAGCAATGCAAGGACGATAGCACTGACCACAAGGCTGAACACCTCCCTCCCAATCCCCTCCTCCCCTTCCCTATTCCACTAAAAACGTACGGAGCTTTCCCCACTATCCCTCCACCCGCCGACTCAGCTCGCCGACTTGGCATCCCAAACTGGCTGTGCGAACGAGCACTGTAACTTACCGCCCAACCCCATCCATCTAGGCCAGCCCTTCGTAGACCATTCACCCCCACGCACTCACTTAGGGTACTGTAAATCCGCGGAATTACTCTGCTAGGCTGTGGAGTCACCCACCGCCATGACACAAAACGACTCCTTCCAGTATCCTCATCCCATCCCCACCCACCGCCCAGCCACAGACGCCCCACATCCTCTCGCCGCGCCACGGAAGGAATCGCAGTCTCCACATTTGTAAGGGTCGCGCTGGCGTGCACCGCCACGATGTCAGATTATCACTTCCGTTCTATCTGGAACAACGGCACGGGCACGATAATGATGCTCGGCGCCAAGAAGGGTTCACCATACTGTAGTTCACGATAGTTCCGTCCGGCAGGTACGCACGCGCCAAGAGCGGCAGAGCGGCACGGCGAGAAGAGGACGGGGGCGAAAATGACGCAGTGCTGGAGCCGGTGAGCTGGGTGTGCGTGGGGGAGGGGGAAATGCCTCAGGATGAGGATATACCAAGCGTTGGCAAGAGGAGAGGATGGGGGAAAGAGGGTGGTAATCGCGCAAAGAGTACTTTGGGAGGATGGTGGACGGTTAGAACGGCATATGATCTTGTGGTTTCGGGATCTTGTGCTTCTCTGTTTTCTCAGCTTGGATTCGTAAATTGTTTGATAGATGTTATAACCCCATCCCTTTTCTCACATCCAAACTCAGAATCCGAACTCAACCGTCCCTCTCAAACCCCTCACCCTCAAAACCTTCAACCTCAAATCCTCACTCACCCTCAATCCCTCCCTCACCCATCCCAACCGTTCCACCACCATCTACCCAAAGCAACAACACCCCACCACCCCCCTCCACCCCTTCCCATGTTTATCAGGCAGCTACCACGACAGCATTAACCACCATACACATACTCTCACCACGCACAGGTTCAAATTCTAACCTTTGTCTCCCCCCTCGCTTTAGCTACCTTATGCTCTCGCTCTCTTTGCACGTCGTCCGCCGTCATCCACATCCGGGTTGGGGGCTCCGCCAGCTCGACAGCTTGCGCTTTCTAGGAGGTGGATTAGACGGGGGAAAGGGGAGGGACGAGAGAAGGAGAGGAACGTGGCATTCGTACATTATTCCCCTCCATCATCACAACAGCGAGAGCTACCTCGAACCTTCTCGCCAAAGAATATCTGTGATCGTAAACCAACCGCTTCGTCTGACGCACTCACTATCCCAAAGCAGAAGAGGGAAAACTAGACTATCGTGACAGCGGCGGGTTCGTTCTAGAGTCGTATCTGTATGCGTAAATCGTAAAGTCTAAACGCCTCGTCCGTAATACACTACCCGAAAGCAGAGGAAACTAGCTATTTAAGGGATGGGTGGGTAAATGTGGATGTGCAGAGCAGACGTTTTTTATCCCTGGAATATGATAATTTGGAGGCGGTGGCGGAGGCTGCGGGTGAGATTGGCATATATTGGCATATGTGTCGGCGCGATCGGCTCAGCTTTTCGCGGCCACATAATTTATGACAAAACTACCTACTTCTGGGGTCTACTCTGCAATCTCAGATGAGGGGCGTAAATCCATCGTCCTCCTATTGCTGTACCCGCCGCTGCGGGGTTTGTTGCGTTTGGATCCTGGATACGTTGTTGCTATGTACGCCATAATTGCGACGGAAGTAAGGACAAACTAGGATATTTCAAGAAGAAGCAGTGGTGTTGTTTTTGTTTTCCAGTCCGTGTGGGAGGAGAGATATGTTGCCACCGGGAGCTTCGTAACAGAGTTGAACTGTTGTTCCATCGCTCTCCTCATTGTATGGTTTCGGGTTTGGGGGTCTCTCGTAGTATGGGTAACGGATATTTAAAGATTACCCGCGCCTGTGAACAAGCTGAGCGTCATAACCTCAAATATTTGGTGTGGTGAGACACAAACTGCATCGATAGAACGAATTCAGCAGAGATGTCAGAGGCGGTCGATTCGATGTTTTTCCTAGTATCGCGACTCTCAAATGTGCCATGTTTATTTCAGCGATGTGCCGCAGCTCTTTCCAGCTGATTTGGACAAGTTACAATGTTATGGCCTTGATCCATCTTAAAACTTGAAAGACGTCAATAGGGTAGGCGCTTCGGCTTTCCTCTGTAGTAAATGGTTTACTCGAGGATGGACTATATTCTTTCTTGGCTGGTTGGTGTCACGCGGGGCAGCCGGTTCCTTGTGTTGTGATTAACATCCAATGGATGAATCTATTCTAGACGCGAACTACCAAGAACTACTGACTGCATAAAATTAGGTGACAGACTCTGCAATGAATATAATTATCTGCTAATTGTATAGGTTTTATCTTCATATGTAAGTATATTCTTATGAATATCTTCATATATTCTCATATAAGTTGGGAGTTTATACATAAATACATATATGCAGCATTAGCATGCGCAATACAAAGTATTATATAATCCGGTCTCTCTACTAACTAAAACATATCCCCGCCAAACCACACCGTATCCATAAGCTCTAGAAATGCTCCCTCTGCCCACTCTCGCTCCCTGTTGCGTTGCTTCTGCTGAAGCCTCACCTCATCCACGCTGACCGGCCAACCACCCGTCATTTCTGTAATCATCACCGCTAGCTCCAAAGGGATTCGACACAAGGCAAGTATCTTATGGACTTCCTCTGCCCACCACGCATGCTCCTGCGGAGGCACATTCCGCGTCGAGCATATGCGGTAATGCGGGTCTACCAACGATAACATCACGTATCGGCAATGCCCTGGAAATGTCGATAAAGCAGGCTTTGATGCCGTCGGAGTCGAAGAGGGAAGCGGCGAAGGCAACTTTAGAGAGGGTGAGCTTGAGATCTTGGATGCGCCGTTAGTTTGTGTAGCCGTCTCAAAACAATATTGTAGTGTGCTAGGCCATGTAATGAGACGGCCTTGTACCGCAGATATATGCCCAATCTCCTGTGTCGTTAGGGCACCCATGTTGCTTTTCTCTTTATAGCCGAGCATTGATTCAATATCTTCTCTATGAACCTTGAAATTTTCTGGAGGGGAAGGCCAGTCTGTTCGATTATAGTGATAATACTCCTCGGTCATGCATGCTCTTTGGCGAAATGAGATCTTTATCTCCGCCGTCGTGTTCTCAACGTCGTAGAAGTATATAGCTGTGGCAACTATATGCTCATTCAGAGTATCCATGTGCCAGACATTACTATCCGATGGCGTAACGTTACCGATCTTGACAATAACTTGTAAGCCCTTATCACGAAACATATCCTCTAATCTAATAGAGTAAAACTCGTGGTCGAGGTCTGGTTGAATAGGCCCGCTCAATTTCGAGTAACTGTTCTTTTCCTCAATCGCCGCTCCATTTCGACCGTCCTTCCAATCATCATATGAGAACGACATACCAGGCTCCGGAAGATTCGGTGTATATAGCGCTTCCCACTTACGTTCAACATACCAATATGGTGAACGAGCGAAGTCTTTTGGAAGGGCTGCTGGTGGTTGAACTGATCCGCCGCGGTTCGGAAGCTTGCAAAACTCTTCTGCTTCTTTCATCGCTTCTTTATAGATCTCCGTTGCAGGATCCTGACTTAGTTTATTCGCTAATCCGCTAGGAAATTCTGGCTCCCACGTGAGGCTGTAAGTCCGAATCCGAATTGGCCAGCGAGCCTTCTCTCCTTTAACAAGGCACTCATTCCACGGCTTGATCGCCGAAGAAATAAGCTTCTCAACAAAATTGTACACAGACTGGTAGTGGACGGGATGCAAATTGTTGATGTATGAAGTGATGTGCGCATCGGTACCAGTACCCGACTCATCAAATTCAACCTCACATGGAAGCAACTGGTAATTGGATGACCAGAGGTATGGACGGACATCATCAGGCTCATCGCTTTCGATACTGATAAGACGACTTGCGTCTATCCAAGAATCAACACCAGATAGATCCAAGCGCTTATCTACCTGCCTCGGAGAGAGCTTTCCAGTTCCAAACGACTCAACGGCAGTACGTAGGCAAACCTGGCCCTCTGTCAATATCGAAGTCTTCCCGTATGCCAATGGGAACAGAGAAGGATCAACAGGCGTTTCCTTATTCCGATCTGAAAATGGCCGTTTAAGCAGTGGCGCAATGCCATCCATCAACTTTAGGCGTGCAGATTCAGAGACAAGAACGTCTGACTTGCACACCGCAGATCCAGCGTCGAAGACTCGAACGAATCGGTTCTCATCAAACACGAGCGCTTTATCACGAAGTTCCAGAATACACCAGTCCCAAGCTCTTTCACTGATTACTCGCATCTTCAGGTCTTCTTCTTGCGCTCTGGCCTCCTGGGCCTTAAACGTCTCTTCACGCCACTTTGCAACAACGGTTTCGTCGAATACATCAACATTCCAGCCACTCTTGTCGGTTAAATCGCTCATGAGTTGCAACATGGCCATTTCAGGTGCAGTTAGGGCAGGCTTTTGCTCCCATCCAGTAACGACGTCAGCAAAGCGTTCGTCAACGCCAAGTTCATGATAGATTGATATCCCGCCAAAGCCAGGAACACAAAGTGGTCTCCGACCGCTGTTGTCCATTCTATATTCAGTTGCCATTGTTATATCAGAAGACAGATGGAACATAGTTATAACTAATAAGGAGTTAATAACGAGGTATATTCTGCTGTTACTGTACTGTGTGAAATGCGCCTTGACTGGTGCGAGAATTGCCTGTCGATTTAATTTCGGGGTAGAGGCATAATATAGTAGTGGCTTCTCGTTAGTCACGTGTAGTGCATGAGTCCCTTCATATCACCAGATTAACACCTTTAGTCATTGTATCAAATACGTTAGTGTCTTGAACCTGGTGCCCTCGGAATGCTTCCGGCTAGGGTTTAGCTCCGATGTGATATTACATTTTTCTCTAGAGGTATAGAGCAGTGTAGTATGCTCGTGGATTATAGAGTAGTTCGTAACAACCATTAATTCAACGTGATAAATAACATTTTGCAGACTTATGACACTCTATTCTATACTTAATTTCCTATGTCTGGATAATAGCTAAGTACATTCTGGTGTGCCATTAAGTTTAGTTGTAGTATCGTTCAGAGTATCGATAAGAGTCTGGTGGTTTTGAACTGTATTCAACTCGGTATACTTTTTAGACCACGCTTCCAATTTATCTTTTTCTTCAGCTGGAAGTGTAGTACCAGCATTTATTGTTTTTCCAATGTCAATGTCCTCATAGCTTGAAAGGACTTTTTTCCCATCAAGATCGAATGTATCCACCTTATTCATTACTATAAACTTAACCCAGTCGGGATTTGCCTTTCTAAATTCAACCCCCTTAAGAGACGCCATATCTTGTAATCGCCAATGTACGATAATTCTAACATAGCCAGTTGCCTTTGTGAGTAGTGCGGTCACTTTCGATGATACATCAGGGCTGGCCGCTGCTCTAGACCGGGACATTTGTATTTGCTTCGTCACAACGTCGATTACGTCTTTTAGCGCTCGCGGCTTGTTGTCGGAGAGAATTTTTGTGCTCATTCGTAACCCATTTTCCTCGTTGGTAGGAAAGTCTTTCGCAGCGCTCGAATCAGGATCTATGGTAATCCCGGTGCCAGTATACAACTTCCCGCTCTGTTTGCCTAGCACATGGAGGGCAAATTCTCCAAAGGTGCAGATTCCCGGTAAACCTTGAGCAGCTATAGCGGCCTCAACAGCAGCTCCTTCAGCTGTTCCTGGTTTTGCTCTGTGTATGCATTTAACTGCTATCTTGCGCTCGGCTGCGGGGAGAGAGCTGAACTCTATCTTGTATCCGTAGTAGAAGTATAGAAGCTGGTATGGTACCGCAGTGTTGAGGGCGAGTACTTCGTTAACCAAGAATAACACCCAGATAACGAGAAAGCTTAGCGACTTCATGACGTCGAGTACGGTTTGATACAGGTAAGATTAGAAGAGCAAGACGGCATAGGCAAAGCCCTGAAGCAAGTAAGATGCTCTTTTGAACTTAAGGAAGGTTAATAACTGGAGAAGATTAGGGTGGTGGGTAATGCTGAGCTATAGCAAATTGTTAGAAATTTCCCCAAGCTATTGTTAGGAAAGGGGGGGGATGGACGAAGCCATCCCCAGAGAACCACAGTCTCTAGAGTTTCGGGCGAAATGCCCGACCGGGCCGCATACGCGCAGATTCAATATCAATGAGCGCTAATAACGCATATGTAGGTCCTATACCTGCTGGAAATGAGGCTGTAGTTGGCAGTTTCCCCGCTATCATTCTTCGGCTACTCGGCATGAGGCCGTTTCTAGCAGTCTCCCTTTGATCCTTTTAGGCACGCGGAAGCTTATCGGCCGCACATGTGCTTGAATAAACTATTTTAGGGATATGTCTCAAAGGCTTCCCCACTCCCACATTAATCTGCAGGGAGGGCTGGCGCTCGTAAGTTGGTATGGAGAACTAACAATGCAGGGGAGTTATCAATAGCGGCATAATATGTAAGATGAGAAATGAGGTCCAACAGCCCGTGCGCACAGCCTATAGAAGCGAAACCCCACCTGTAAGAGGAATTTGCTTCTTACTAGCATTCATCTGGCCATAAATGGCCATAGAGCATCGCTATATTTTGTGGTTAATAGTAATTAAATGTCTATTTTGGCTAATCTACAAAAAATCCTTCGGAATAGAAGTGGGATCAGAAGCCGCACGGTGAGCACCAAGCTTACCCCCCACGCACCCCAGCTGTGAAATCACGGGCGAAGATAAGAGACGTAATTTGCGAATCAATGGGAAAAATCTTGCTGTAATCATTCGAACTTCTTCCACGGACCCTTCGAGGTCAACAAGGGTATATGGCTCACACCCTGGAGATATGTGGCTATTCACGACCTACTCCCACTAACTGGCGATAAATAATTATTAAGACTATATGTAGTGGATGATATTGGATCTCGTGACTTTTTTGAGGAGCAGCATAATGCCACTAGTCCATTAATTGTTTTCACTCGTACTTCTAGCTTCGTGTAGTTATAGAATGTTTTAAACCCGTTCGAGACATATGGTGAGTTGCTAATCGCTTTATATATTGATCTGTAATTCTAAAATAAGCGCCATCACTGCGGAAATCTTCCAGGTAGTAATATATTTAATGTTTTTCTAATTCTGTGTCTACTCAGGAAGCAGTAGTGGTGGCAGTAGAGGCTCGAGGGTAAAGGGCAGTGCCATCAAACGCATTTGCAAAGATTATCGCTCCATTAGATGGTGCGGACGTAGCAATAACTGTGCTGTAAGCTGTCGCATTATAGCTAGTGACATCCATTAAGACATTCATAAAGATCTCAGAAATGCAGATAGCGTCTAGCCCAGGGCGGTTTCCATTATAGTTTGGAAGTAGCGGGGTAAAGTTGCTATGTGTGGTATGTGTTAATTATAAATGGCCCTTTTTGAAAAAGAGAAAGAAAGGAAACTTAGGAGGGTAGCTCACGTTGGACAACATATGATATATGTGCTGTTAAAATAGAAAGTTTCCCACTTCAGTGGGCAGACCAATTCGGTGAAGGGTGGTAATATTAAGCTGGAGACCGCACTGGCAATGACACTGTCTGCAAATTGAGCTGGGTAGCAGGATGTGATAGTTGAAGTGGGCACTGGGATTATTGCATTTTCCCATATAGAACCGCTTGAATAGTCCATCTGAGTGAAAGCACCTTGAGTGCATTGCGCGGGTGGAGTGAATACCGTCGTTAGTTCCATATTATATGACGTTTTTGTTGAACAACTCAGATTCCCACAGGTAAAGCAGCTAGCATCGTAAAAGTCGTATAGTGGATTCCCACTATTGATAAGGAATGCATTCGGTCCATAGTGCAAGTTGCAGTTTGAGTTAGCGATGAAGTAGATATTCGTACAGCAAGATGTAGCCAGACACTGGGCGCTACAAGCGGCCAGACTGGCAACGTAGGGGCTCCCTTTCACATATGCGACCAAGGTTCCAGCGCCTGCCATAGCGTATGACGCACCTCGAGCACCGCAAATGGCAGCCGTTGGCGTTGGCGACGCAAGTCCAGAGACAGTGCTACAGGCCACTGTTGTTGGAACAGAAGTTGTAGTGTGTGCAGAGGTTGAAAGTCCTGATGTAGAAGATGGTAAAAGTGTATTTGAAGATGAGGTCGTAGTTTCCAAAACAGCTGGACAGGTAAAACAGCCCACATCGTAGTACTGAAACAGAGGATTTCCGATTCCGTTATTAAATGCTTTTGGACCAAAGTGTAGGTTGCAGTTGCTTCCCTGAATAAAATAGATACTGGTGCAAGTAGCTGTAGACAAACATAGCGCAGCACAAACCGCCATGCTTGATACATAAATACTGCCTGCCACGTAACCCGATATAATTCCAGCGCCTGCTAGAAAATAGGAAGAACCGTTTGCACCGCAAGAAGCTCCTGATGGCGTTGGAGAAATGACTCCTGAAACAGTCCTGCAGGCGGGTGTTGACGTTGCGCCACATATAAAGCAGCTTCTATCGTAGTACTGAAACAGAGGACTTCCAATTCCGTTATTAAATGCTTTCGGACCAAAGTGAAGGTTGCAGCTAGTTCCTTGAATGAAATAGATATTGGTGCACGCAGTATTGGCTAGACATTGTGCACTGCAGGCTTGAAGACTTGCAACATACGGGCTTCCAGCAGAATATGCAACAATTGTTCCCGCGCCTGCTAAAGCATATGAAGTGCCGCTAAAGCCACAAGTAGCACTCAGTGGGGTTGGTGAAATGACTGCTGAAACTGTCTTGCAAGCAGGTTGCGACACTCCTATGGTTGATAAAGCGTGGCCGTGAAGCGACAGAAGTATGAAAATAAGTCCCCTGAGAAAAACAAACATTGTTCGATAGGTTTGAATAGTTATTGAATATTAGATATTATTGTGCCTGGTGCAAAATTATAAGATATACCGTGGGGTTGTGGTCGACTAACATCGAGTACTGAGTAAGTGGCTGCACGTCCATTTCATCCCAAAGTGTTAATTCTAATATGTTGCCAATATATTGCCAATACGTGACAAGCACTAGGGCCAAGAAGCGGCCCGTTGTAGCCATTAGATCTAAGAGCCAGGGTCTAAGGGCTAAGAAGCAAGCATGTGTTAGCGTGGCACCCGGGTTCTTGACAAGCACTTCTTACTGTGCTATACTACCACCTTTTGCTCGCTTGGCTTATACGGGCCGACATTATTTCCAACAGCCCCCAACAAGAACAATTACTGTGGAAGTATTGGATAGCCGGGGATATACTTAGACTAACAAGGGTACAGTCATAATGGAACAGTGACAAGGGGCATAGTGTCAGGGGCACAGTAATAGCGCTACGAGTACAGACGACAATACTACTAGCCCCACGCACATTTTAATGATTTACATTTTACTTCACTAACAACCGGTGCTTACTATTACACATTAGGTTGAGGTGGGGGTCGAGGCAAGTTAAGAGGCCCTAGTTAAGTGTGATAAACTAGTTACCTTTGAGAATTACTATACAATGCTGTATAATTGCGTAATTATGCCCCGAGTCCTGTTGCCCCTCTCCCGCCCGCAAGGAAAAGAAGTGCTTTGCTCATCACTCGACAACTGCCTCAAGAAAAGTCCTGTCCTTGATCTCATTTTTTCATCACACAGCAGCAGGGTTAGAAATGGCTTCTATTTGCTCTCTCCAAAGCATTCTCTTATTCTTTTTTTATTATGTCATACTTTCCGCAAGCGCATCATCTGATACAGTACGACCACCGCCAACCTATCTAAAGCATCAGCTTCACGCACTCGCATCAAGAAATCCGGCATATAAAAGCCAAAATGCCACCGCTAGTCAAGTTCTCAAGGCAAACAAGCTGATCGAGGAAGTGATTGCACAGCAGGGTCTTTATAATACTTATCGAGTCGAAAATCCTATCAAAAACAGCTATATCTCAAAAAATTCTGCTCAAGCTAAAGTTTCCAAACGAAAGAATGCTTTAGTACCCGTGCCGCCGACGCTTAACAGTACGGTTCTAGCAGCAGCAAAATTACTCGCAGAACGTGATGCTGCTGCACAGCACGCAAACGGGACTTTACATAAGGCCTATCACAAACCTCAATACATCCACAAAGAGGATACGTCAGATACAGAGAAAAGGGCGGTGAACTCTTACTGGGTAGAAGATATTGCTCATACAGGGCGGTCTCCCATGGGAGGTGACCCGTCCTACAAGGTATGAATTCTACGATTCAAACTCGACCTGAAAACTGTTTCATTTATTAATTCATGATTAAGGTATATCGAAATGTTAAGGATCCACTATTTGGAGCTGTAGGTGACGGGTTAACGGACGATACTGCAGCAATCAATGCAGCTATTGCTTATGGTGGCAATTGCGGTGCAAATTGCGAATCATCATCTGTAAAGGGAACTTTGATTTACTTTCCGTCTGGCACCTATCTGATCTCTGCGCCTATTAATGCATACTACTATACCCAACTCGTTGGAAATGTAAGCCTTACTGTTTTTCTCTGTACCTATATTTAATCCATGGTTTTGGCCTACGCTAATGTGAGACCCATTAGCCCCACGACCCCCCAATAATTAAGCTAGCGGCTTCGTTCATAGGACTTGGTATGAACAATATCAAAATCTATCACTAAAAATCCATCGCTAATTCAGTTTAGGCGCAATCCAAACTGATGTGTATTATCCTACGGGGTCTGGTGGCGAATGGTACATTGAAGTAAGAAGACATCCTCTACATTTCTCGTTACGTCTTATATAGAGGTTGTTATTATAACTTCTAGTGGAACCTCTGCTAAACATATGGTATTTCTAGCAATCTAATTTTTACCGACAAGTACGCAACTTCATGATTGATATTGAGGCCGCAACTGTTAGCAAGGCTTCGGCATTCCACTGGCAGGTTGCTCAAGCAACCTCCCTAATGTCAGTATCAGTCTACGCCAGTACAAAACCAGGAAACACACAAATAGGCATGTTTACCGAAAACGGAAGTGGGGGATTTATGTCGGACTGTTATTTTAATGGCGGTGACTATGGAATATGTACGTTTTGTGTCTATTAATAGAGGGCTATAGCTAATGTTTTCTACAGATGGCGGCAACCAACAATATACAGTTAGAAATTTTGAAATGGCAGGCCAACTTACAGCTGCCATTTGCCTTCTTTGGGACTGGGGGTGGACGTGGTCTGGTGTACATATTAGCCTTGTTCCTATTGGAATACAGTTAATCAACCCAGAAGCACCTTCAGGTCAGCAAGCCGGATCTACTTATTTGTTAGACACAATATTTGTGAGCGTGGGCACAGCGGTTAAAGCAGAGTTTCCACTTTCTACAATTCTCGAATCCAGCATTATCACGCTTGATAATATTCAGTTATTTGAGGTCTCTACTGTTGTTGAGTTTGCGGACGGCAGCGTACTGGACATTGATGCATCAAAAGCTATCGATTTTATCGTCATCGGAAATGTTGAAGCAGATGGTTCAAATTTTGGCTTTTTGGACCTCAGCTCTAATATCGCCTCTCGTCCTACTAGCTTGACAAACAACGGCCTATTCTACTCGAAAAGTTTGTATGTTACCACTTCTAGAAATCAATACGCCAATATTGATTTAGGCTCGATTATTTCTGTTAAGGACCACGGAGCTATGGGAAATGGAGTTCATGACGACTCGGACGCAATTATCGCAGCTTTAGCCCTCGCTACCAGAGACAATCTCATATATTTCCCTGCTGGATCATATATCGTTACCAAAACTATTTTAATCCCGCCACACTCACGAATAACTGGCGAAGTGTGGTCTCAAATTGTCGCTAGTGGCTCATACTTTACTGATATAAAAAATCCTAAAGTGATGGTTCAAGTTGGAAGCACAGGTGATGTGGGGAGTGTCGAGATTTCAGATATGCTGTTTACATCAATTGGTGCGCTGCCAGGTCTCATTATGCTAGAGTGGAATATTCAAGAGGATGCACCAGGATCTGCTGCTATGTGGGACTCGCATTTTCGAGTTGGTGGAGCACTTGGTACCGATCTCCAAGCAGCACAATGCCCTCCTACTACTACAATTAAAAGCTCGTGTATCGCTGCATCTATGATGATGCACATTACATCATCTTCAAGTGGTTACTTCGAAAACGTCTGGGCATGGGTTGCCGACCACGATATTGATGATCCTACAAATACTCAGGTTACTATTGCAGTAGCAAGGGGGATTCTGATAGAATCAGCTGGGCCAACCTGGTTTTACGGCACAGCTTCAGAGCACGCTCTTTTATACCAGTATAACTTTTTTAACACCACGGATTCACTAGCTGCTATGATTCAGACAGAATCGCCTTACTTTCAATATACAACAGCAACAGAATCTCCAGGGCCATTTAATTCGTCAATTGGTCTCTTTGCAAATGACCCAATATTTCCTGATGCAACTTGTACTAGTACATCATTACGATGCAATTTTGCATGGGCGGTTATTGCTGAAGATTCAACTGGCGTTACTATTGCGGGTGCTGGTTTATACTCATGGTTTGATAATCTTGACCAAGGTCAAGCATGTGTTGATACGCAAGACTGCCAACAACGCCTAATCATGCTCGAGGGGGGCAACACTGGCTTTTCAATTTTCAATCTGATTACTATTGGTGCTGTAGAGATGCTCAGCGATGCTGATAACTCGGTTTCGATACTGGCAAAAGATAATACTCAAGCCATTGCTCATCCATTCTGGAGCGCCTTGGGAGCCTATATTAATGAGAGCGAAGCCGAAGTCCTTATTTGCGACGACGATGACACCTCAGCGGATTGTCAGACCAAACCTACTTGCGACACGTCTATTAATGTCCAAAGCCTTCTTGCGCTTGAGGTAGTGTCTGCAGCCTTCTCATCGATATGCACAGAAAGATACGCAGTCGGCATGCTTTCAAATATGCTAGATGTCACTATAGCTAATTATTCGACTGTCGATGACGGCTATGACGCCGTATTTGGTTATTACGAGGAATATATTAAAGAAATGATACCAGAGGTCCTACAATCATTTATGGCAGATGCGACACCAAACAATTCCTCTGGTGGGCCAGGAAACAAATATTTCACCTGCACGTTTTATGAAGGTGGTGTTAATGTAACATCTTATCAATGCCCTATTGATATAAACACCCTAACAAGAAACTACATATATACAGTTTACTACACTCTTACGGATTCAATAGGGTTCTATTCTGAGCTAGAATCAACATACGGTGTTATAAAAGACTGGGTCTCATTCGGCCTGGTAAAAACAGAGCCCTGCATTGGGAATAATTGTTTACAGTTCTCTAAAGAACGGCGAGGCATTCCTATACCATCTTCTAACATTACCGTGCCAAATCCCAAGGAAATTTTCGCAAACTCGAAGCCGATGATTACTAACCTGACTAATGTCATGCTCTCTACTGAGATAGATATAATTCTCGGCACCTGGAATGGACCTCTGGATGATGTGGTCCAGGTTTTATCGTCACCGGTATTTATGCTCATGCAAGCATTAGACTCTATGCAGCAAGTAAAGACAATTGGAGCCGCGCAAAAGGCCAGTGATAAGAAGAACTTGATCATGGAGATCCTCGGCATTATTTTCGCCATCTTGCCATTTGTTAGCGAGGGACTTGGCTTCGCAGCGGACTTGGTCTTAGCAGGGAGGATCGTTGATATAGTCAGCGGGGTGGGCAATGCGGCGCTGAGTATCTCTGACATTGTCCGCAGCCCTGCGTCGGCGCCAATGGCTATAATGGGACTTTTGTCGGGGGGCACATTGAGAACCGAATCCGAGTTCTCGCGATTAGCTGGTTTGCGACGCGGGCTCGAGGCTGGTGTCATTACAAAGTTGGGCACAGTATTTAAGAAAAACGATGACGAGCTGCAGAGTATCGTTAAAGCTTGCAGGATATAGGCCGGTTATTTGTTGTGGTTAAGGAGCATTAACCCCCATACATATACATCTTCTCGTCCTCTCATCACCCCATAGTCTACAGCTCACGAAATATACCTATCCTTTGTATCCCCCCTCGCTTTGGCTTCCGTATGCTCTCACTCTCTTTGTACGTCGTTTAGAACGCTGTATAAATCAAGATATTCTACAAATACTCCAAACCAACCACAACTAGGTATCACATCGCCGCCCCTCCCCACCCCTTCCGAACCTAATCCCCAAGCTCGTTTTGCCCCCCTCTTCCCATTCTCCTCCTCACCCCCCTAAGTAGGAGCACCAACCCCCATCATCCTCTCTACCCACAGTCCCCACTTAATCTTCCTCCTCCTCCTTTTCTCCTTCTCCTCCATCCCCAGCGCCTCCTCCCTCTCATCCAGCCCCACCGTCTCTCGCTTCACCTCCTTCTCTATTCTCTCCACCCTTTCCGCCCTCTCTGCCGTCGAGCACTCTCCCCCGTCCGCCCCAGCAGCACGCGTCGTTTCTGAGACCTTGGAAGTCGGGTGCAGCTGCGCTGTACGCTCAGCAGCTAGGCGGTGCGTTTCTGCTGTCTGTTTGAGTCGTTAGAGCAGCCGGCGCTGAAAGGGTGACAGGCGACTGTAAAGTTGAAATGGACATACAAGGTCATCACGGGCTTTCTTCCTCTCCCCCAGCCAGTGGGAGAACTTACTCGCCCCCGACATCTTGCCTAACGCAACTGATAAAACTGTCTTTTTGCAAACTTTGGAGGTTTAGGGTTTTGTGGGGTTTGGTTTTTTTGAGGTGAGTTATATGAAGTGAGAAAATGAGAAAATGAGAAATTGAGGTGGGGATGTGATGGTGATATGTGGTGGTGAGTGCGGGGGTGGCGGAGCTAGGCGCGGAGTGTCAGATCCTGGAGTCGTCCGACATGCTGCGCTGTCGATCGCTCCGGCAAAGAGGGAGGGGGGTTAACGCGGCAATCTTTTATGAAACGGGCGTAGATAAGGTAGCTTGGTAAAGAGATTATAATTGTCATTGAGAATTGTAGTTGGAGAGGTTTTATAAAAAAGAAAATTGCTGTCAGTTGATCAATTTCTTTTTTGGAACCCAAAAATAATTTTTTAAATTATACAACTCTAAACTCAAAAATTAATTCTGATATTTTCAGTTGAATAAATTTAAGAGAATACATTATATAACTCAAATCGACAACAAGAACAAGGTATCCCACCCGTTCAGGTCCCAATCCGCAATAAATCTAAATATCCATCCTCATCCCCACCATCAACATCACCCACCTCTACCACCCTCAAACCTCCAACTCCAGACGCCCCCAATGAATGTGCTCTGTCACTCACATCCAGCTTGAGCATAAACAAACCACTCCTACCCCACCACTCCCATCGCCAAACGCCCACCTCTAATCCCACTTCCTCCCCCCCTTAACCGCCCACCGATCAGTACTATGTCCATACTGCGCCAACACGTGCGCCGAGCTGCTGGCTCGGGATACCAACCCACGATGCCGTGGGCCGAGAGCGCAAAATCGGCATCTCGGGATGTGGCCGTCGGGGAGGGGGAGGGCTGGTCCATGTTGATGCGGGGCCGGGGTAGTATGGGGGCGGAGGATCGTCAGGGTAGATGATGGTTGGTTCGGGGTCTGCTGGAGCGACTGGAACCGGAGGAGTGGGTTGTTGGATCTAGGGGCTGTTAGTAATGTCTGGGCATGCATGTGAGTGGAAGGAGATTGCTATGGGGGGGCGATAAATGATACTGGGGGTAATACAGGCGTCTTATTCGCCCTCCTTGCGTCCCGCCAGGACGTAGAGAAGGGAATTTTGCGACTCCATTTCTTTTCGCTCTCGGTCATGGCGGGGGGTGCAGTGGATTGCGCTCGCGAAGGGTCGAGAGGGCGGTGAGGGATTCATAGAGGGGGTTGGGGAGAATAGATGATGTATCAAATGAAAGAGGGGTTGGAGGGGTATATGTGCGTTCTGGTGTGTGCGTTCTTGTTGGTGGAGTGGCTTAGCAGCTGAGCAGCTGCATGCAAGGATACGCGGCTAACCCACCAAAGAGGAAGGGATTGTATACGAGTAGCGCTGTCACAAAGTGTGGGAGGTAGTGATGCCGTCTTATATTGGTGATCGACGACCCTAGAAGCGATTAGTGCCTAAATGGCTCAGTGACAGCTGGGGCGGACCGTCGTTGGCGTGGCTTGGCATCTTCCCCCTTGCTTCGTCCTTGGTCTACTTATGGCCTTGGGCCTTCCCCACTTTTGTTTACAATCCGAATCTCATTTTTATTATCCTCGAGGCAAGATGGCTTTGCCTACAAGCTTGTCGAAGGAAGAATTACACCTTCTAACCTCGCCGCGCCCTGAGCTGTCGCGAATGACCATTCAGATTAAATCTCTTCGGCGACATTGTCCACTTGATAATAACCTATTCCCGCTAAACGCTAAAGCGAATAAAGCCACTTCTTTTTCCAACATTGGGGATTTGGATGCCTTGCCACTCGAGATCATCCATTTAATTCTTAGCCCGCTTGACTTGCAAAGTCTAACAGATTTTAGAGTTATAAGCTGGCGCGCCCGTGCACTGGTCAATAGTTTCCAGCCATATAGAAAAATAGTCCATTATTCTCCCGATGCATTGCGTGCCTTACTATCTACGCGGATGGCTATCCACTTTACTGCTCAAGATATTGTTGATGCACTCTGCACCCAAAAGTGTTTTGGCTGTGGGCAATTCGGGCCCTTCTTGGACCTGTTTACTAGTTATCGACAGTGTATTACGTGTGTAGCCAATTCTGATAGTTTATTGTCTATAACGGCATTTTCGGCAAAAAGGAAATTTGATCTAAGCCCAGAGACACTGCGAGCGTTACCGACTTTATTAAGTTTACCAGGGCGCTATACTGAGAGCGAAAGACCATGTGGAAGACGGCTGTCTCTGGTGCGCATGGTGTCGGCTGGTGCTACTATGCCCAAGCAGAACCACGACCTCAGCGACTCATTACCACAACTCGACAGTCATGGACAGAATCCAAATCGATTTATGTCAATGATTAGGTTCCCTGCTCTGGACATAGGAACGGGAAAACTTGATTGGGGGGTGTCTTGCCAAGCATGTCGCCTTGGAACTCGAGATAAGAAACGTGGACATTATAATTGGAATACTGTCTACTCTACGGCTGGATATATGGAGCACTTCCAAAAGTGCCAGTTGTCCCAGATTGGGAGGGCGGTAGCGCCAGGCTATATTTGTGTTACTGAGGAGGATCAAAGCCGCACAAATGTTAATTTTTTGGGATTTCTCAGCAAGTTTAGGTTTTGAGCCGATTTCAGGTGTCATCTGCACGACTGGGATTCTACCGTTGATTTCATTCACTGTATAATGCTTGGATCATCACCCTCAGTTACAGCAACTAGAATAAACTGGATTTTCTACTATGATTCTTCCTTCATCCCAGGATGACTATAGCTCTCCTCCCTGTTCCACGCCGCCTAGCCAAACCCCTCGCGATATATCTACGCAAAGCACACAGCCAAAATCGCCACAGCAGCTGGCACGCTCTGAATAAAGAAGATCTTCGGCTTCGCAGTGGCACCCCCATAAGCCCCCGCAACAGCGACTAGCGCCAAGAAGAAGAGTTCAATCTGCTTCCCAAATTCCGGCACGGGATGCAGTAAACCCCACAGGAGTCCAGCAGATAGAAAACCGTTGTAGAGGCCTTGGTTGGCGGCTAGGGTTTTGGTTTTCTGAGCGAAGTCTGGCGTGAGACCGAAGGCTTTGAGACCGCGGGGAGTAGTCCAGAGGAACATCTCGAGGACGAGGATGTAGACGTGGAGTAGGGCCACAAAGGCTACTGGGAGGGAGGACAGCAATGCCATTGTGAGTGGGCGTGTAGGGGTTGTGGTAGTAGTAGTAAAGTTGTTTAAGAACAAATAGTTTCAAGATTTTAAATCGTAACTTAGATTTGAGTTTGATATGAGTTGGGTTGCTAAGAATAGTGGGATCGCTGGACATTTAAATCTAGATTCCTCCTGTCACTTTTAACTTAAATTCGGAATCGCCGAGGCTTATATCACGTGCTCAACCTTATAAATAACTACGTAGAGGATTGCTTAAGATCCAATGTCCACCCACCGCTCCAAAAGGGGACTGTGCACAATATAGCCAGAGGCCGGAAACAACCCATAGACCCTATTATTACTTTGAATATTTACAGCAATCGTAAATAAAACAATTGTTCACAGTTACCATATTAGCATATTTCAACGAGCCAGCAACTCCGGAATCGAATTGCTGCCTGTAATTTCTCATAATGCACGGTCCCTTCGAGACTTGGGCGGCAGGAGCAATTTGGCGGCCAAAGCCCAACAGGCAGAAACCAAGCCACAAAACGCCATTTTTCACACAAGCCACCACCACGAAAGCTCAGCCTAAAGGCTGAAGCTTCCCAACTTCACATGCAAATTGAGCTTCATGATGATAAGAAGGAGCGGATGCATCATGGACGACGTTTATCGTAACCATCACAATATCTAGCAAAATGGGCGCCGACACGAATCATGCGGTGGTGGAAGAATCGCAAGAACCTGCGCCACCCGATTATGAGCCTGGAACAGAACCAACACCGCCTGAGTATGACCTTGGAACAGAACGTCTCCCTGGATACTTTAGAGAGCTCTCTGGTCTCGAGAGAATTTTGCAGGCTCGCCGACACAGTAATGCAGCAACGTTAAGTCGCGACGATGCAACTTGGGATATAGAATCTTGGCGCCAATACCTGGAGATTTATCCTCCTCCAACCAAGCCCTGGGATGAGAGGGATGCACAAGAGAATTTTTTCGCCGAATCAAGTTTGTTCTTTGGAATTGATTTCGGAAAGGAAGAAGTGATATCGTTCTTGATCGACAATGACATTGTTACGCCAAATACGAAGAGGGACGGAGAGACTCCATTACTTCGAGCAGTGACGAAAAAGAATGTGCAAATGGTGAAGTATCTCCTTGATTTGGGAGCGGACAAAGACGCACTTGGTTCTGCTGTAAGTTGAATTGTTAATGTGATTGAATTTATCTAACAAATTTCAGTCTCAATACTATTCCAGTGACGAGGGAGCTGTTCACGTCATTCGTACCCCACTTCAACATGCAGCATCACTGGGCCATATTGTGCTTGTGAAGCTCCTGATGGAGACGTATCACTGCGATGACGCTATCGTGGCACCTGACGGGCAAACCGCCCTGCGCCTCGCAGCCGAAAATGGCCACCAAGAGGTGGTGGATTACCTACCGTCACGGAGACTGGGAGGCTTCCGAAGATGGAAGCACACACACAGAAAATCTCTCCGTCGCGCCAAAAAGGCTGTGTCAAGGATCTTCGAATTTCTAAAGTTCTTTTGCTGGTCTGTCCCAAAGTTCATTTTGTGGGACATCCCGAAGAACACGATTGTCAAACCGATCTCAAAGTGTTGCGTGTGGTGCTGGAAAAACCGAAAAGATTTTGGCCCATGGTGCAAGCAGGGAATACTCAAGCTGCCAGGAAAGGTTGCTCGGTTTGGGAAGGGGGTTGGTAAAGGTTTGGCAAAAGTCCCTCGAGCTTGTTGGAACTTTGGAACCAAGACCCTTCCAGGATGGATAAAGAAATTTTCGATTTGGTTGTGGAAGCTGGTCTCAGAGAAGATACCGAACGCCCTTGGAATTGTAGCACGATGGATTTTGAGTGGCATTACGTCTTCCGCAAAGGCAGTTTGGAATGTCATCCTGAAGATAATCTCGCTCCTGTCAACAGTGGTGGAGGCAGTAATATCTTTCCTTCGGAGAGTTACGCTGGCTGATGTTTGGAATGGATTCGTTGAAATCCTCGGGGCGATATTTGTAACCTTTCCAAAGACAATCCTATCTTGGATAGAAGCTTTTGGGAAGACATCCTACAAAGTGTTGAAGGCAGTGTTTGGGACGACCGGCAAGATCCTCTGGTACTTTGTGTTCGCAATTGGCTGGTTGATTATTTTCATCCCAAAACAGCTGTGGAAAATTGCCAAGAGCTTTGGAGAAAGTTTTATGAAAGCATCTCATGAACTAAGAGTCTGGTTAGATCCGAAGGCAAGGTGATGAGAAGTCACATCTTCCTGGGGGGACTGTTGTATACTAGCTAAGATCCTGCAAACTTAATATACCCATAATACACATAATATATAAAAACTCTCCACGTTGAGCACGACGCTCTTGTTGCTTATCCACCAAGTTGATGTGTGCATGGTGATCCTTGGCGTCAAGCGATGCAGCGGAGTAACATTTCTACCGCGATTACTAGTTTCCACAGCTATAATATCTTTAAACTCCGACGCCAATTAAAATAAATAACCTTACCTGCCCCTCCACGCCTCGTGCATCGCAACCAGCACGATGCGCCTCATTAACACCACCACTCTCGGCATTGAAATATTTTTCGATGACCATGCACCACCCTACGCAATCCTCTCCCACCGTTGGCATGACGGCGAGGTCTCCCTCCAGGAAATGGAAAGTGGCACTGCCATTGAGCGGCCCGGCTATGCCAAGATTGTGCAGACATGCGCGCTGGCTTCCCGCGACGGGTTGGGGTACGCCTGGGTGGATACGTGCTGTATTGACAAGACCAGTAGCGCCGAGCTCTCGGTGGCCATCAACTCCATGTACCGGTGGTACCGGGAAGCCGTAGTATGCTATGCATTTCTGTCGGACGTCGAGTTTGATGATGTTGGGGCAGACGCTGGCGCGGAAGCGTTTTCGAGTAGTGCGTGGTTCTCGCGCGGATGGACGCTGCAAGAACTTCTAGCTCCGGCGAAGGTGGAGTTCTACAATGTGTCATGGCACAAGATCGGGACTAAAGCGACACTGGGCGCAGCTATTGAGGCTAGAACAGGTATTGATCTGGCTGTACTTAAAGGTGCAAGGCTATCGGTGTTCAGCATTGCGCGACGAATGTCCTGGGCCGCGGGGCGCAAGACGACAGTCCCAGAGGACACGGCGTACTGTCTGTTCGGGCTGTTCGGGGTCAACATGCCAATGCTATACGGCGAAGGCGAGAAGGCCTTCATCCGCCTGCAAGAGGAGATCATGAAGAACTCCGAAGACCAATCGCTGTTTGCATGGACTTCCAAGGAGCCTTACGCACAGGGACTTCTCGCGCGTTCTCCAGATGATTTCGCAGCGTGTGGTGACATCGTAATGGTACGCAAACGTTGGAACAGGATCCCGTACTCCGTCACAAATCTGGGTCTGTCGATTCAGCTCCCCATGATGCCGTGGGCTATGGATACGTACCTCGTGACACTGGACTGCAGGAATGAGGATGAGCCAGATAGCCGTGTAGCAATATTTTTGCGGCTTCTTTCGCGACCAAACCAGCTCCTGCGCGTTCCCTTTGAAGAGGGAGATAGATCTGTTTTCAAGGATGAGATGGTGGAGAAATTGACGTATAGGGATGTGTTCGTGCATCAGCCTCCACCAGGGGTAATCATGATACCACCTCCTTTATATGGGTTCTACCTGAGAAATTTCTCAGCACCGATCCTTACAGTGCGGACAACAACAGACTCAGAGATACCGCTGTCAAAAGTGTGGTCACAGTGTGACTGGGATGATGAGAAGCGTTTGTTAGAACTCCCTGTTGGGGAGAGCGGCACAGTGGGGATGATATCATGGAACCGCCAGGATGGTAACGGGTGGTTCATGAAGTTTGGGTTCGATTTTGAATTTAACCCCGTGCTGCAGTTGGGAGGGGATATGGTCAGCCCTAATAGACCATTGACCATGGATCCAAACTCGGTGGAAGCCTGGATGAATCCGACATGGATGGATGGGCCAGCACATAGTAAGTATCTGCACAAGGCAGATCGAATGATCGGCCTAGAGGAGGAAGTCTTTATTGCCAGCATGCGCATCTCGATTATGCTAGAAGAGATAGACGACACGGGGAAGAGGGCGTGGATAGTTGATATCGCGGATCATAAATCAAAATATCCAAGGCATGCGGATCTATGCGAGGGATATGTTAATGAAGGCATCTCTGTGCGTAAGTTACCGAAGTCGAGTTAGGTTTTATTGTTGGGCAAACATCATGGTTTCTGTAAATACTCGAAGCGGCGGCGATGAGGGTTGTAAGGCGTTGGTAACAACCTTGTTATTGTGGCGGGACTTTTAATAGACATGCGGATGAATATGGATGGGAAGTGAGAAGTGGGAAGATCAAAGAGGGACAAAAGTAAGGGGGGCCAGAAAGGGGTAAAACGTAAGGGGCGAGAGGGAAGAAGCACAACGGAAAGAGCGCTGCTCGCTCTTCCCTATTTGCTACGGAGGGGGGACAAACGAGGGCAAAAAGGGGGTAGAAGGAGGGAAGGCCCGTCCCTTCTACACACATAGATTACTCACATGGCTTGCGAACCACACAGACAATCTTTCCACAAGGTAACTTTTGCCATGTTCTATGTTCTATTGGAAGTCTAGTCTAGAACCGCATGTATCACCGCAGATAACTCATTGCGCCATTCTCCGTAGCATCTACATCTTGGAATTCCACCTCTGAAAGATCAGCTTCGCGATCACGAGCGCGCAGGGGGTGTGTAGAAACGAAAAAAAAAAAATCGCTGGTGAAAACCCATTTCAGGTAGCTTTCTTGTTCAAGATGCTCAGACCCTCTCTGATCTCCTTGAGCTCAGCCATACGGGCCTTCTCCCCTCCATGCAGCACGCGCAGGTGCTCCGCCTTGAGCTCCTTGAAGTCGTCATCGAGCTGCTGGTGCCAAGGGTACAGCACGAAGATCTGGAAGCAGAGCGCCGACGTGCCAATGGCGAAGTTGGTGAGCGAGAAACCACGCGTGATCATCATCTTTGCGGCGGCTCAAGCAAACATGGGATGGGGGTTTGCGCAGCCGCTTTGGAGGGCGGGTTTGGGAGCAGGTGCGGGGTCCTTTTGGTCCGTGGCGGTGAGCAAACGTGGTAGGGTCTCTGCTTGCTTTACGGAAGAGTGGATGGGATGGGAGCCTGCTAGGTGGTGAGCGTGAATAGGTAGGGTTACGTTCAATAAGCAAAGCCTTACTGGAGTGGAGAGGATATGGCAAGATGGAGGTCAAGTGTGAAGTTTACTGTTGGAAATTCGTGATCTCGGCTGTCGTCGGTATATGTATAGGCCGAGCCACGTGACTCACCGCATTGACGACCAAGGAAGTGGCAAATCCACGTTATTACCGCCCAATTGGATCAAATAGGACGTCAAACCAAGACTTTGCAGGCGCTTTGCGGCTTGGTTTTCCTCGCCGAGAGTTGAGAGTTGGGGACTCACGTCAACTTAATAGTGTGCGTGGTAGCTGTGGTTGGAATATGGTTATAACCGTCACACGCGACCACATACTAAATTGGATTGGGCACCATACCAGCCCTGCTAACAATGAATAACTTATTCCGTGTTCTGCACCGTCTATCGCCTGGTCTAGCATTGACGCGCCCAAGAGCCGGATCGACGGCGGCAAGGAGGCGGCCCCCTCCGACCCCAACGGCGTTTTCAACGCAAGTTATTGTCTTCGCTCTCGAATCAAGGACGCAACGTTGAATACTCCACATCACGTGATTGTATTGTCACTGATCAATAGTCATGTGATTAATCTATCAATCTGTAAAACATATCACGTGCTTACATATATTTAAGAGTATAGCACGTGACCGCCAACATTCGCCTTCCCATATGAAACAATATCTCAACCGCCACTCGGAATCACACCTTCCCCCCGGAGATGTCTCCGTGTCCGTCTGACCTTTCCGTGGAAGCAGAAAAGAAGAGGGTGTGGTGACAGACTTAGAAGAGGGTGTGAGGCCATGCGGTGACATTCAGCCGAGGAACATTCCCTTCCATTGCTCCTTTCGATACGGAGTTGAATTTGCGTCGTATCCTGTCCCTGTTTTCCACGACCCCCAACGATCGTTTCCCTTCGTCCACTCCACACCGCGGCACAGCACAGCACAGACACTCAGAGGCTACTCATACAGTAGGCTATTCAAACAAAGGAGAAGTCAAAGTATTTCTGGATTTCTGGAAGTCACCGTGCCCAGCCACTAGAGCGACTGCGCCCATACTTCAGCCGTGCTAGCTAGCTACTTGCTGCGTTCTAGCAAGGATATACGTGGAGTTAGTTGGAGCGCAGATACACGCTATGCTGCCACCCCTTGCGCGTTTGGGGATGGACTGAGATTAACCTGCATTTTGACAGGCCAGGGAGGGGAGGAAAGAGCAAGATTCATTTGTCGGCCTTATTTTTCCGCTCCCCGTTGTGTATCCATGCGGTAGCAAACCGAGGTGCGTGGTGCGTGTGTGGAGGGCTAACTGGATGGGCGTACGTATGCTTTTCTTCTTCGCCTTCTCTCGCGTACACAGGACGGGACGGGATGGTTTTCAGATTCTGATCCTGATCCTATCGCCCCTTGCGCCTCGCGCCTTGGTATGTATTGATCGTTGCTCGTGGGATGATAATGACGCTCAAGGGTCATTCAATACGGTACATAGAGTCTCCGTACTCAACTCACATAGTCACCGTACAGAATCTACCGTACTCAGCCGTACATCACTGTACATCTAACGATCAATATTTCCCGCCCGTCCCTACGGAACGTCCTTGGCCGCAGATCTCAGCCGTATGCGCCTTCCGCGTATGGATCAGATGGAGCAAATGGAGCGAGATGGAGCTGGGCGTCGTACGCGCTCCACGATCATCTGTCCACCATTTCCTACTCCCGCCAAGAACGGTGGCAGGTGAAACTCGCGCACCTCCCCGATGCAGCAGTAGTAGGATGCAAGTTGAGAGTACGCTGGTTGGAATGCCAATACTCGGCGCAAAGTGCGCCAACATGTGTCCAAAGTGCGCAATGTGTGGAATGTGCGCCAATTTACAGTAGTACGGTAAAAGTATACTGCACATTCCATATAGTAGTTTACAGTAGTCTACAGGTCTACAGGCACTCTGCGACGCCTGCTGCCCACTTTATCCCCGTCTCGACCTTGTCTCGACTTGTCTCGGCTTGACTCGAACATGGTGTGGATGTACGCACACATAGTTTGCACAGCCTACACAGCCTGAGGACGAAAACCAACTACCAACAACCGCCAACCACAAAACAGCCAAAACAGGGAATTCAGTCGCTTAGGTGGAGTGGACGAGAAAGTTGGGGGTATGGGTGTATGGTGTATGGGTGGGATACTCCGTTCTCCGTCTGTTAGAGAACTCCCGTATCGTATAACCATCGTATCGTATGCCCGGAAGTGTCTCCTTCCTTGACTCTTTCCAGGCTCTTGTTGACTCGCTGGATTTGCTACCCCGCAAATCCACAGGAGTAGGACCACCGCAACACCACCAGGACCATTACGACCACTACGGCCATCACTGGACACCGTCGCAAGCCATCCCACATATCCCACATATCTCAGTGATCCCCAGACCTGCGTGGTGGGGTTGTCGCCACCATAACATCATAGTAGGTCGATGCATTTGATATGCGTGTCCTCTAACGCGTCACTGTGTTCCACGTTCCCATATATATTTTACCACTATGAATAGAGTAGCGTTGTCTGCGCCTCAATGTGTCTGATAGTCGTTGCTGTGTGTGCAGAGAAAGCGTGCTGTATGGGTATGGCGTTGTTATTGCTCCCTGATCTTCAGATCTCTGTTGTTGCCCCCATGTTAATTTTGGTTGAAACCAGAAAACCCAGAACGTGGTTATTCAGGTACCAGCCAATACGATCCCATACCATTGGATGTATCTCCCCTGCCATTCTGTACCCATCCCACGTCTGCCCTTGTAACCAAAGTGCGTACGTCCACCCTATATCCACTCTTTACAGGTACTTGCGCTGCATTCAAATTCAAGTACCTTCGCACTCCCTCGGTCTCATCAACCAGTAGTTTCGTCGTTTCGTAGATCCAGTCAATCTCTCTCGGCCACTACCTCGTCACCTAGCGTCCCTTGGCCCCCCATTGGCAAACCCCCTACTAAACTTTCAATATGTATCTGTTCTAGTGAAGGTACTTATCTTTCTATGAGGACATCTGTTCGTTTAAATGTACCTCAACTACTCCAACTACCCCAATTTACCAACTAACCTACTCGTCCCCCAAACTCTCTCCTCCTCAACTCCTCCTCAGAGATGCGGGTTGGCCGACGATGGATTCGTTGATTGCCCCTCGCCCCCTCTCTCCTGCCTCCTTCTCCTCTCTCCTTCTGCCGCTTAATTTTGACTTTTCCTTTTGACGTGCCTCGTTGTCCCTTTGTGCCTCTTGCCCCAAGGTACTGTATGTACTCTTCTGTGTGCTCCATCTAATTCTCATATTACGATTCCCCTGTTCTGTTCTGCTACCTTGTGATCTACCACCTGTTACCTCACACCCTCTTTTTGCTTTTTACCTTACTTCCTCCCCCAAGTGTTACACACATTCATTCTTGCCATCCTTTCTTCTCAACACTCAACAGACTACACATTCTATCCCTTCTTGTATACAGTTGCATCCTACTTTTGCTGTCCTTGCACCCGCTCTTACTCTCGCCCAATCCCTCGGGGCGCTCTCCCTTCTTTCACTCGCTTCTTGCGTTTGCTTTCTCCCCCCCAAACCGCCTCCAACATGAGCCGCTCCCGCGTTCTCTCTCGCCGCCAGATCGAAGGGCTTATTGCGAACAACCAGACCATTGTCATCTTGGACAACAAGGTCCTGCGCCTGGACAAATGGCTCGAGAGGCATCCCGGAGGCAAGCTGCCGATTCAGCACATGGTGGGCAGAGATGCCACGGACGAGATCAAAATGTAATTTATGGTGGACTCTCACACTCTTTTCTCTATTCGAACTATCAAAGCTCTCATGTGGTCCTTGCCGCATCAAGCACCTGCCATTGAGTTGTGTTCCAACTCACCTGTTTTGCCCCCCCTTCAAACGAGAGAACAAAAACTAAACAGAACCCCAATAGCTACCACTCTGCGGAGACTCTGCCGAGGATGGATAGCTTTCGAATTGGATACATAGACGGGCCATGGGTCAACTTTGAGCCTCCCATCTCGGGTGGCATCTTCCGCCCATACGAAGGGGAAGCGAGCATGCGAAAATGCGCAAAGACGATCACAACCGAATTCTACCCTTCGAACACAACTGCTCTCCCCGCCAAAGACGGGAAGTGCAACAAGAAGGCTGCACAGATCCAATATGACGTGCCCTCGGAGGTGAACCCACCGCTCAGCAACATCCAGGACAAGATGGACGTGAACCAGCTGGTTACTGGCACGTTGGACAAGTTCCCGAGAAGCTGCACGCAGGTTGAGTTTATGGATCTCGCCGAGCAGCTGGAGATCGACTCGGACATTGGCAGATTCCCATCTGTGGACCCGGCAACTCAGAGAACTATCATCAACAAGTACCGCGCGTTGCACCAAAAGGTCGAGGAGAACGGCCACTACGAGTGCCGCTACTTGGAATATGGCAAGGAATGTGTCCGCTATCTCTCCATCTTCGCTCTCTGCATGACTGCGTTGAAGTATGAGTGGTATATGACATCCGCCATGCTTCTGGGACTCTTTTGGCACCAGATCATGTTTTCGGCCCATGATGCTGGACACTTGGCCATCACCCACAACTACATTGCGGATACTCTCATTGGAATCTTTATTGCGGACTTTTGCTGTGGATTATCCATTGGATGGTGGAAGAGCAGCCACAATGTCCACCACTTGGTTCCTAACCACCCTGTAAGTGCCTCCTTGAGCTTGATATAAGTCCCCCGCTAATCACAAACAGACCCATGACCCTGATATTCAGAACGTCCCCCTCTTCGCCAACTCCCCCATGTTCTTCCAGTCCCTCCGCTCCACTTACTACAACTTCGACTTTGCCTGGGACAAGGCCTGCGAGGTCGCCATTAGGTTCCAAAAGTACACCTACTACCCAGTCATGGGCATTGCGCGCTTCAACCTCTACCTCCTCTCCTGGCTGCACCTGATCTCCCCGCGCGCCTCCAACAAGGGCACCGCGGCCTGGACTCGCCCTGTCGAAATTCTCTTCATGGCATGCTACTGGTACCTCTTCGGCTACCGCCTCCTCTGGTGCACCATCCCCACCTGGACTCTCCGCGTAGCCTTCGTCCTCGTCTCCCACATTATCACCATGCCCCTCCACGTCCAGATCACGCTCTCTCACTGGGGCATGTCGACCGCCGACCTCGGCGCCACCGAGTCCTTCGCCCAGAAGCAGCTGCGCACCACCATGGACGTCGACTGCCCCGCGTGGTTGGACTTCATCCACGGCGGTCTCCAGTTCCAGGCCGTGCACCACTTGTTCCCGCGTGTGCCCCGCCACAACCTGCGCAGAGTGCAGGCGCTGGTCCGCGAGTTCTGCAAGGATGTCGATATCGAGTATACCATCTACGGATTCGTGGATGGCAACAAGGTCGTCCTCAGCAGGCTGGGCGACATCGCCAAACAGGTCGAGATCATGGTCGCGTGCCAGAAGCACAATGTCGACACGGGGGATATGAGCATTTAAGCCAGTGAACCCAATCCGACTGCTTTGTTACGAATTTGTCTCTTTTAGCGACGTTTTTGTTTTGTTTACTCCTACATGCTTGGATTTTTTTTTGGCGGATGATGAGAGACTACAGTACCATCTGGTCAGGCGCATACATTTTATTTTGTCACATTTCATACAATAACTTGCATTTTTTATTGGCCGGGCGGAGGGGGCTGAGTCCCCGAGCCCGCAGCGAAGGGAGGGGTAGATGGCTCTCGTGGTCCTCTTTTTCTCCCTTTTCTTTTCTTCGTTTGCGCGTATGATTGAGGATGGGCGGTCGCATGGTGGATATACATGAGCGATGCAATTATAGATGCGGAGAATAATAGACAGTGGATGGCTCTGGTAGAGAAGCAGAGCTGGAGATGAGAGAGGTGAATGGACGGGTTAAGTTTATAAACTACATCTGTATCAGAATTACAGATAATGAACAGACTATGATGTGAAATGAAAGATATTCTCTTTTTGTGGAAACTTGGTATACTGATTCGTGCTTGCTGTGTAAACTACCTGCTTTGATGCGTCGTGTTCTCTAAAAGAAAAGGGGGGAGACACGTACAGAAACATCGGATGAATGCCTCTGCAAAACAGCTACAGATGTCGTAGCTCGGCCATACCTTTCGGAGAAGTTTGAGTTCCACGACGTTGCCAAAAACCGTTGGGCTCGATTTGTGGCCCGTGCCGCCGCTGTTCTGTTGCTGCTAAATATAGACACTTGGCTGTCACACCAGCGAGCATCGAAGTGTTAGGTAAGCGACGATTGTCCGAACCAGGTGGGGGTCACAACACACAGGATTCAGCTTCAGAGTGAACTGCAGCGGGTAGCTGGACTGATCTACAGACCCCTATGGGATGGTGGGCGAATGGTTAAGTTGGTTGGGTTGATCGGAACCCAAGAGATTGGTAGGATCTACAAATATGTCCAGATGGATCCGAATTGCTCCAATGCAAAGAAAGATATAAGAAATCACTGTCTACCCCGCAGTATAGCGCTGTAGCCCACTCGAAGCTGGGGCGATAAGGAGCCATGCATACCCTAAGATGCGATCTCAGGGCCTGGCCACTCTGGCCAAACTTTTACCTTGTCCTTGTACGGTATTTCACGGAAGGTGCGACTCAAGAGCTGCTGCTGCCGAGGCTTCCGCTCTAATGTGCCAGTGCAGCACCAGCAGTCGCGGCGACAAACAACACCAAGCTGCGGATCCTCCCGGTTGCCGACTCCATTACGATGAAATCGAGCTGTTTTCACGGCCTAAATGTTCTAACCTCTATCCACCGCGCTTGCTTCGTCTCGGCGAACTCTTGTTGCAACTTGGAGATGCTTATCACCTCTTAACTATTCTTGGCCGTGCCCGTGCCTAACCATACTCGACCTTCAGACCGCCACAAGCATTTCAAGTGGCTTCTTGGCATCCTCGGAGTTTGTTTACCTCTGCCAAATTATAGCGATGTCGTTTGCGGGCGGGAAGCCAAGATAACACTAGCGTAGGCCATCTACCTCCCTATTCGGGCTAGCGAATTAACCTCGCCCTGACGTTAATTAAGACAGCCCCGAAGCGGTCACAATCTGAACCAACCACAAGCCACAGCCGTATGAGACAAATGACAATTGCCGGGGGAGCATGGGCACGAGGTACAGGGAACGGCCGTGCGAGGCTCAATTAAGAAGGTTTCAACATGTTTATACAGGTTGGGGTCGCAGTACCTGCCTATCATCCTCAATTGCTATGCATGAGCACGCCTACACGGCGCGAAATCGCTAATCATGACAAAATATAGACTAGACGGATACAGTAGGTAGATCTGTGGATGTGATACTACAAGTACTGTCCTCATAACCCTCTTTTTCTTCTGTATTCAGTTCCACAGCTTGCTTCTGTTGCAATTGCCAATCATGTTTGTCATAAATTCTGTCGTCCAGGCGCTCCTGCTCTCGGCTTCGGTCGTCGTGGCTATTAAGCCATTTGAGCAATTGAATGAGGTTCCGAGAGGATGGGAGTTGGTCGGTGCTGCAAAGGATGCGACGGCGATCAAGCTTCGATTGTCGTTGAAACAGCAGAATGTTGACAAGTTCTACGAGGAGATGCTTGCTGTCTCCACGCCAGATAATGCCAAGTACGGCCAGCATTACGAGGGTCTCGAGCTAAGAAGCTTATTAGCCCCCACTGCCGAGACATCCGGTACCGTTATCAGCTGGCTACAGGATAATAACATTACCTCAATTGCTGATGATGGCGATTACATCGTGCTCCAGACAAATGTCGGAGCTGCGAATAAGTTGCTAAGCACCGAGTTCCAGTGGTTCCGCAATGCCGATGAGAAGACTCCTGTTCTTCGAACCCTCCAATACTCGGTTCCTGATGAGATTGCTTCTCACATTAACTTTGTCCAGCCGACAACACGATTTGGAGGCATCCAAAAGTTGAAGTCCACTGTTAAAATCGTCGAAGATGGAGAGGCCGTGTCTGCCCTGAAATGGACACCTTCGACTTCTTCCAAGGTCGATCCCGCTTGCAATACTTCAATTACTCCAACCTGCCTTCTTCAGCTTTACAATGTTCACTACAAGGGCGACCCAAAGAGTGGCAGCAGAGTCGGTTACGCATCTTTCCTTGAAGAGTATGCCAGATACTCTGACTTGGAGAAGTTTGAGGCCGCATACGCCCCTTATGCTGCCGGACAGAACTTTACAGTCATCAAGTTTAACGGTGGTCTCGACAATCAAACCAGTACCGATGACAGTGGAGAGGCCAACCTCGACAACCAGTACGCTCTCAGTCTTGGATACCCCAACCCTGTCACTGAGTTCAGTGTTGGTGGACGTGGCCTTCTCATCCCAGATGGAGACTCCCCAACCCCGGATGACAACACCAATGAGCCGTACCTCGATTTCCTACTCGCCTTGTTGAAGTTGCCAAACAGCAAGATTCCTCAAGTCATCTCCATCTCGTACGGAGAGAACGAGCAGGTACGTCGTTAACGCCCATTAAATCTATTCTTGTAGCTAACAAACCTAGGAAATCCCCGTCTCTTACGCCGAGCAAGTCTGCCAACTGTTTGCCCAGCTTGGTGCTCGTGGAACTTCCGTCCTCTTTTCCTCTGGTGACTCTGGCACGGGAGACTTCTGCCTCTCCAACGACGGCAAGAACACCGTCAAATTCCAGCCTCAGTTCCCAGCCTCTTGCCCGTGGATCACATCCGTCGGTGGCACGCGCAACATCGAGCCCGAGGAGGCCACCTACTTCTCATCAGGCGGATTCTCTAACCTCTGGCCTCGCCCACTCTACCAAGAGCTCGCAGTCCGCGGTTACCTTGCTCAGATCGGCAAAAAGAATGATGGTTACTTCAACAAGAAGGGCCGTGGCTTCCCCGATATTGCGGCTCAGTCATACCGCTACCACGTCTACGACAGCGGGAAAGACGTCCAGTACCAGGGTACATCGTGCGCGTCTCCCGCTGCAGCTGGTATTATTTCGCTCCTCAACTCTGCGCGCTTATCGTCCAAGCTTCCTCCCTTTGGGTTCTTGAACCCGTGGCTCTACACCATCGGACAAATTGGGTTTAATGATATTGTCCACGGTGCTGGGACTGGATGCAATGGATTATCCAGATTTAACAGCGAGCCAAATGGTAGCCCAGTCATCCCGGGTGCAAGCTGGAACGCTACTAAGGGTTGGGATCCGGTGACTGGGCTTGGAACGCCAGATTTCGGAAAGCTCTTGAAGTTGAGCACACCGTGGGTGAAGAATGAGGGCGGGCAGGTGCCTGCATAAGTTTTGCAATGTAATGTGAATGGCATATGTAGTTACTTTATATAGGCGATCTACTATGTACATACAAAATTTAATCTACGCTTCGTGCGCATATCTCATGAATCTGGATGTCGGTGCCGGAGGGGTCGGACTTAGTACGACGGTTCTCATACTGGATTGTTGTACTGTACATGTCAAATAACAACATAGTTTATATATAGTATAATTAACAGATGCATAAAGTATTGGGTATTCGCTCGTAGTCGTACACCAAACTACCAATTGACTCATTTCTCGACGCTGCCGCAGCCTGCGCAACGTCCGTCGACAAGAGTTCTAATTATGTCCACTATCGAGCCGTCGCAGTGGCGTTTCAAGCGGCGTCCGAAACTCCGCCTTGGCTTTTATAACTTCCTTTCGGGCCTTGAAAAAGTACCAAAATGCAAGCAACAGGCAAACGGGAGCACTGCTGATGTTAGTAACCGGGGTAGCGGGGAAGTGGAGTGGGGACCATCTCACGTCAACAAGGCCCTGATACACGAAGCCGCCATCCCCTTTTTCAGCGCCTCATTACAGTTCCCATCACCACCGCACACCGAGTCTCTCATACTAATAGCCATGAGAGCCATCCCATATGCACCAGTGCCCAAGGCTGAAAGGCCGATAAGGCCAATGCTACCAAAGTAGACGAGGTGCCAGTTCCAAAAGAGGAAGCAAAACGACAGGATAGCAAACAGAGTCACCTCTGCAAAGCCAGCAACGGTGTTTATAAATACGCCGGCGGGGTCGACATCTTCAGATGTTTTTGCGGAGTCGAAATTAGACGTTGCGTTGGCGGCAAGCCCGACGGTAAGGAAGTCTGTTACGAGCACGACAGCGGCAATGGAACATATCATTCTCACGGCCGGCGCGCGTCGTGTGAGAATGCTTCCCATAGTGTCTAAGAACAAGGTGGGACCGTGGTCGGTGACGAAGGCTGGATGGGGCTGCGCGCGGTCGGTGGCTGCAGGCGCATGTTCTCCGGGGCCGTCGACGGGCACATAGCCACCGCCCGAATTATTAGGTCGGATACTGGTGCCCATCTTATCTGGATGATCGTAGAAGGGCAAGTGAAGTGCATGGCAGAGCTGAGCGATCACGAACGTCGCCGCGGTGAGGGCCAAGCCGTGAAGCGCCTTGGCGTGATAAACAAGATACAAGATCGCCGGTTATGATGCTTCAGCCTCGGTTGACAGAGACGCGCCCATAGTTATAACGAGATTTATGAGAACTGGGAACTATAATATACTGCTTGACAGCATGTTAACGTGATGTGGGACGCCTCGACGATGACCCATACTAATGCCGATCCACATTCCCACCCGTGCTTGTGGATGTCGGTGCTAGGGGGTTAGACTTGGTATAGCGGTTCCAATACAGCCTGTTGTTCGCATCAAATAATAACAGATATTATATATAACGTAATTCACATGAGACCTGTGTGCACACCCAGATAGAAAAACAATGGAGTGCATTCTACTATTTAGGCCCCAGTCGATATATCTAGCTAATTTCGCCCTTTAATACCTAAAGATAATTGCATTTCATTAAAGCTCTTTCACAGTAACCCTTACCCCTTTCGACTTCATATTTGGCATAGCAACTTGATAGCTATGGACAAACTCCACGTCCCTTTCATCTGTCTCCCACAGCTGAAAATCAAATCTCCTAACCAACGTAGCAACGACGAGAGATAGCTCTGCATGGGCAAGCTCAATACCCAAGCATTTGCGGCTCCCTTTACCAAATGCCATCTGGAATTTGCGACGTTCTCCTCCAATCCAACGCTCCGGTTGAAAAACGAAAGGGTCTGGAAAGACCCGCTCAGCGGTATGGGCGCTGAACGTTGATGTGCTGACGGGTGTGCGAGGAGGAATGGTGTAGGATTTACCTGGGGAGGAGGCGTACGGCGATGGGGTGTAAATAAGTGCTTCAGGGGCAATTCGTGCCATTCTATTAGTAACACCGAAAGAAAGCCTGTTGCCTTCCTCAATCACTGCTGAAAGGTAGGGCATTTTCTGTAGGTCGGCCCAAGATGTAGCCATTGGATCCGTGCTGAGTTCATTGCGCAGTTTCTCGAGGATTGCAGGATTTGCGCAAAGATGATAGAAGATGGTGCTGAGACTGTGGCCTGGGGATTCGGTGCCTGCCAGGACTAGAAGTGCACCTTCTTGCTGAAGACGTAGTAGAGATTTCTCCTCCGGCGGTAAGACTGGACTGTCCAGTACAGAATGGTAAACGGATTCTTTGCCCGTTGGACCCAATGCAGTCGCATTCGATTCATCGCCAGTTTTGGACGATTTTGTTTCCATGATTCCTATGAGCTCTGTGCGAACTCTCTACATACGCGGTGAGAGATTAGCATAGTTTTTTTTTTTTTTTTTTTTGTTAAAAAAGTACCTACACCTAATAATGCCATCATATCGATCAAGCCAGGTGGCATTATATTCTTACTTATGGACTTTGGGAGAGACTCAAGGAAGTCTGGGATCCATTTGAAGTGCTTGTTGACATGGACGCCTAAGAGCAGCTCGTGGGTATTATGCCGAACTGTGGCAGCTTTCTTCTCATCCGAAAGAACATCCACCTGATGCGCGAAGAGAAAATTCGTGACAACACTACAAAATATGAGAATTATGTTTATCTTTATTTCATATAAAATGCTCACTCGTTGGAAAACCCAAAAAAGACATCGGACAGATTAATGGGCGTCTGAGCAGCCGCATGTTTTCCAATCACCTGACTCAGTTGCTCAACCTTCTTCGTAATAACTGGTTCGAGATGGAGCACATTTCGTTTACTGAAAAATGGTGCAAGAGCTTCGCGGCGCTTTTTGTGGACATCGTGACGTACAGATGCGCCTATACTACCTGGAATTCTCAGGCTCCTCAATTGATATGCATACTTGTCCCTGCGAGATAGCGACGAAGCATAGATCGTGTCTAGGAAGCCCACATCGTTTATATGCAACTCATCAGGAGTTATACGTATAATTGGGCCTTGAATACAAAGGAATTATAATCAGCGTCCCGTTTGGACCACTTGGATGGTACCGCTAGTCAACTAACCATATTGTTTATGAAGCTTTTCAATTTTGAAGACGTATCTCCCTTGCTGAATAACATCAAAATAGAATTCGTACCACCAGGTTAGGGCAGCTAGCTTTGGTCCTGGTATATGGGATAGAGGGGAGAAGTAGAGACGCTGTATCGCTCGGGCGACGATGTACAATAACAGCACAATTGCTGTTGTTTCTATGATCTGTAACAGTGCCATGATGCTGGAAAAGAATAGTAGTTATAGTATCTAACAGCGCAACAAACGCAATAAGTAATACTTTCTTCGAGCCCTTGCGAGATTTCTCACTAAGCACTAACAACAGTTTGAGGTACCTCAAACCCACCAGACCTTTGAGGTCATTGGTCAGCCTTACGAGCGCACGTAAACCATCGAAAATAATGGTCAATGACGAAGGCTGGATGGGGCGGCTGCGGGCGGTTGGTGACTGCTATCGGATGGTCTCCTGGAGTGCCGACGGGCGTCCCATGGTATACCGATCCACACTCCCCTCCAAAATCCTGCCAAGTGTAACACTAGACGCCCCCAGTACCCCACAATGGACCCCAACAACTACCCCTCTCCCCCACGGCAACTGCCCACTTCCGCGAACCTTAATTAGCAGGCCGTGGTACTCGAGTACACGATTACATGATATACGCGACACTTGGATTAAGCGATAGTTGTTACGATACGCTCTATAGCCTCACTTGATGGAGGGCTATCCGTCCTTCTGTCGTCCAAAAGTCCGAAGAGAGACTACCCAAAGATGAGGATTGGTAATAGTAACTTGAGTTGATATGTCTTCATGCTCTGGTTCTGAGTATCTGGCACGCAATTTTTCTGTGGGTAATGGAGCGTCTCTGCTTAAATGGCAGCTACTGTAATCACTACTGTTATGCACAGCCCTTACGCGGATTTTTTGGCGACACAAATACGATTTAACAGTATCCAAGCATGCAATTAAAAACTCCAATATAAACTCCCCCTCCATATGCATACAGTACTATACTCCTCGAGCTCCCACCGGGTAAACCCACTCTCTAGCAGCTCAAAGCAAAATTAATCCTCAATATCGTCATCACTCAACACTGTCCCACCCGCCTTCAACGCGCCAAACCGCTCTTCAAGTCCCCTACCCACGCTTCCTGCCCCAGGGCGCAGGATCTTAACCTTTCTCTCACTACCTTCTCCCTTTCCATCCACATCCACCACAGGGCCCATGCCCTCCTCATCGTCCTCTCCAACGCCGCCAAGGCCAATAAACCTTACCACTCTCTCCATCTCCGCCTTCGGTAGCGGGAGACTCACATTGCGAGTGCGCGACACATGAATGGAAAACAAATATGGTAACCTCTCCAGCAACATCTCCGTTCGTGCTGAAGCGCCAAGCCCCACAAGCGATGGAGACGGTTCCCCTCCGTCTGCGGCGGCAGCAGATGAAGTGAAAGCGTCGCGGCGCCATCCTTCAACCGTGCCTACCTCCCTCTTTGCTGCTGCTGCACTGGTAGTATTTGCGCCGTCTTCCGCACGCAAAAGACGAGATGCAGCCAGATCAACTAGGCTGCCCACCTCTTCTTTCTGGCGCCACAACTTGAGGCTGGTCGGGTAAAACATCTTGAATGCGTCCCCACCGCCTCCCCTACCTCGGCCCCCTTTCCCCGGCGCTGCCCGCCGCTTCACTGGGTCCGGCAGCGCAAATAAGAGTCCCCTGACAGCGACCTGAAAGGCGAGTTCATCCTGCCTTGCCACATCTCCCGCCCCGCCTTGTCCATACGCCGATTCCCATGAGGGAGTTAGTAGGTCTGCGTCCGAAAGGGCATCGATGCAGCCAATTGCGTGGTCGAGGTCCGAAGAATCTTCTGCTGAGGATGCCGGAGGGTCGCACGAGAGGACGTAGTTTTCATGCAGCGCAGAGATGAACGTTGATGTATCTGTGCCCATCTCATCAATAAGTTCTGACGGATTAACCTGCGAAGGCCGAGGGCGCGCCGCATGAGCGAGGTAGGGCGGTAGCATCTCAGCCGCCTGCTTGTCTCGGTCCGTCGGGGGGGCATCGCGTTTATTATATACAACTTTCCCCACTGCGTGAAAGATGCCCAGACTCGCCTCTCTTCTCGTAACAAGCTCTAGACTCTCCTCCTCCATCTTCGTCATCGGCTGTTCCCTCCCTGCAGCTTTCTTCCCCTTTGCCGAAAACGCGACTTTACCCCCCCAGTCTCCCTCTTCGCCGCGTAGACATAGAAACTGTAAGCTCGCTACGGCGCTGCGTACGTCCCCTATCTCCGCGAGACGCTTGAGGACAAGCGGTCCGGGGGTCTTGCGGCGGCCAGAGGTGCGAGCTTCTTTCTGCACGGTCAAGTTGAGGGCTTTCGCAAGAAGAGTTGGCGCGACAGAGTTGAATTCAATGGTTGCAACAGCTGGATGATGGAGGATTTCTGGGCCGAGGAGGCGGTGTGCAGTGAAGCTATCTGTGGTGGCGGTGGTGGTGAGGAGAGTTTCGGTTATGACCACTACAAGGGGAATGATAGGGGCTTTGGTTCTGTCGGTGGTGGGACCGCTGTAAGCCTCTGCAAGGGAGGGAGTATTTGCGGCAAGGTACTGAAGGAGGGTAGAGCGGAAGTTCTGCAGTGCGGTTGATGCGCGCGTGATCGTGTTTGGGAATTCTTCGATGAGAATGATATTTTTCCTCCTGTCGAGCGGTTTTTGCCCTGAATTCGAAGGAGGAGCAGGCGTATCTTCAGAAAATATATCCAGTTGTCCGAATTTGCCACCGCGTCCCATGAACTCTTCAAACTGTGCTGCCATTGATAAAAACCCTTCGTCTGAGGCAATCGAGCCGGCCGGGTTCCGCCATTCGAGTATTTCTGCTCCCATCGATTTCGCCAGAAGCTGTACAGTTGTAGTCTTTCCGGTCCCAGCAGCTCCCTTGAGTATTAACAGCCGTTGCCGCAACTTCCCTCCCATGACTGCCTCAAGCCACGCTCCAACGTCCGAAACCTTCTTCTTATGAACCGCCAACTCATCCAAATCCGTTGGCGCAAACCTGTCTGCCCATGGTCTGGAATCGCCTTCCTTTTTATTCGCCTGCGCCGGCACCGGCGGCCGCATGAATCTCTGGCTCCCACTTATGACGCTCACGCCCCCCTCCATAACATCTCGCGACCTCTTCGCCGCTGCAGCAGCAAATGAGCTACTGCTTTTCGCCTTGCTCTCCGGCACCTCGTCTTCATCCGATATCCCCTCATCCTCTTCCACGAGAACCTCTCTGTTTCGATCTCCAGTCGGGCGCACACTCTGAGCCTGCTGATTCTGAACTTGCGTCGAGAAAAACGTATACAAGCTTTGCGACTTCCCCTTCTCCGCTGGTTTTCCCTTGGCCCTTGGCTTCTCCGGGCTCGTGCTAGCACTCTTCCTGCTAGAAGCAGGCCTACTCTGGCTGAGAATACGCGACGTAGTATCCCGCTGGCCGTTGCTGGTCAGAGTCGATTGTCGAGACTTGGTCGGCGTGGGAGGTTGTTTCGCTGACCGCGCCGGCCTCGTAAATGGCGAGGGTTCCTCTATGGGAGACGAATTAAAGTCGATTGCCCGTTTCGGTGCTGTGGTTCTCTTCTGTGTAGATTCATCATCGCTGTCATTGTCGCCTTTGGGCGCAGGTGGTGAGCTCGAAGCAACTACATTGCGCCTCGGTCTCTTCGCCGGGGGAGCCATCGAGGCAGATGGTATATATCAGCTTGGATCATTTGTGGGACTAGCCTCGAGAGTCAACATATTCGTTGTCGTGGTTCAATGTTTATTTGGGTTGGTGGTCAGGCTGTCTCGTCGAATTGTGGAGTTGGGGAGAGTGGACCCCAATTCTGTCAGCCTTGCCGGCGTCACCCTTGTCATTTTGTGATGACATAAGCGATTCAACAGCTTCAACGACAACCCTTCTCATTTCTATATCGACTCGTCGGATGGTTTACGTACACCTGTACCGATTATGGTAATTATTCAGCAATAAATTCTGTTAAAAAAATTTCCTTGCAAGGACGCCTCTTTACGCGCATATATACTGGATATCAGGTCACCATGGGGTTTATTCTAACTATTTTATATTTTATAACTTAAATGGAAGGACTGGTCTCTTTCTACAATAATACTTGTTTATAATAGTATTACCTCTGCACATATATCGGAAGTATAACGGGCCAATGTACGTGGTGCTGCATTGCATTAGCCGCAGCGTTGTACACATGCCATTAATCAAGCAACCGGCCCAGCGAGAAGCCGCTTGTCGATTTTCTTGACAGGCGCGACAGCGAGCCAGCGGCAATACCTTTTCTCTGTATGTCTACCACGAGATTGTGCAGTCCGACGCGACCGTTGGTAGCGGAGGCATTGGATCGATCGGCTCGAAGTCCGACGTAATCTCACGATGCCCGGGCGCGGCGACCGAGTCACCCAGCGCTTGGAGAATTTCATATACGTGGAACGCATGGTCCGCCGCTATGCGCGGGCGGCGCTTCTCACGGATGGAGGCAGCGAGCTCGGCGAGACCGAGGCACATGTCCATGCGGTATGCCTTTGGATAATGCCGCAGCCCATCCGCCGGCGTGTCGACTTGAATACCTCGCTCCGGCGTTGGCACGCCGGGGCTATCTCCTATGGGCTCCGAAGCCGTCGGCTGCGCGACGAGCAGCATCGGCGAGGCTGGAATGGCCGTCGATCCTCTTGAGAGTGTAAATTGGACTGGCGCTTCGCAGTCCCATATTTCCGGTACGTGGAGGATGCCCTTGTCGCCGGTAATGGTCATCGAGCGGTTGCGCCGGGCGACCGTGCCGATAGTCAGCCGGGCGACGACGCCGCTGCGGAATTTGATGACGGCGACGCAGAAGTCGGGACCAAGGTCTTGGGGCGCGATTTCCTTCATCTTATCTGTAACAAGAGTGTGGGAGAAGGACGTGACGCTCGACGCCGGGCCGAAGACGCTGGTCATAAATCCGACCTCATATGCAGCATGCTCCCAGATGCAGCCGACGCGAAATTCAGTCTCAGCTGGCCAAGGCGCGCCGGCGCCGCTTATCCAGGTGCTGTACGGTAGCTGGTGAATTGGGCCGTCGTCGATCTCTGCGTAAACCACTCGCGGGGTGCCAACGACGTTTTCGCGGACAAGGCGGGCGAGAGTCTGCAGTGAACCACCGAGGAAGTTGGACGGCGCGACCGCGAGTAGGCGATTTTGCTTCGCGGCGAGGGCTATTAACTCCTTTGCGCCTGCAGGCTCAAGCGAGAGCGGCTTTTCAGAATAGACATGTTTCCCGGCGAGTAGGGCGGCACGGGAGACTTCGACGTGGGAATCGGGTGGTGTGAGATTGACCACAAGGTCTATGTCAGGGTTGTCCAGAATAGCCTGGTAAGAGGCGGCGACGGGGATATTATACCGCTTTGAAAAGGCCGACGCGCGGGAGGGAGAGATATCAAATGCGGCCAGAGGCCGCAACTCGGGATGGTTTGGCAGCGTGTCACCGTAGTAAGCGGCAACGAAACCGCAGCCTACGAAGGCGATGTTCATGTTGGCGTGAGAATGCTAAGTGGCCCTCGTGCCTGCTCTGGTGCGGTCCGGGAGATGCCCCGAGAGCCTCAATTACAGTTTTGTTAATGTTTCTTAACTCAAACAGCGAGGGCAGCAAGGGCACCAGTGCAGGTGTATTGTGGTAAGAGTTTCACAGCAGAGGCAGTGCGTCAAGACGGATATTAGTATGCTGAAGGCGTAGTTGTAAACAGAATACAGGAGTAAACTCGTGAAGTTATGTAGGTAGGTTATGGGATACACAAGGACAGAAGAAAGCAACCGTTGAATCAACTAAGGTAGACTATATAACTAGGCATAGAGGCCACCCACAGGTTCAATTGGTCTGTGAACTTGTGATTAGCTTCCGAAAATATGATCCTTTGGGAAGATTTGACCGAAGCCCTAGACCTTCTGTAGCTTGGCCCCCAAGTAAGCTTACTAACTACTGCAGTACATACATCCCGCTTCCAAGGCGGCAGAATCCTCCTCGGAGGTATTGTTCGTAAGTTTTGTAGGTGGGGATCGCTATTTGAGCCATTGGGGGGGGGATTTGCCGTCCATCGTTTGCAACTTCTCAGTTGTGTTTGAAATGCGGGGTGTGATATGGGCCGTGCCACATTGCTGCTTTAGCCCTCGATAAGGAAGAGGACAGGTCTTGTATGGGGGAGATGTGGGGCGTAGCACGGGGTGAACCTTGTAGTAACGCCAGGCTTTACCGGTTCTTGATATCGCCGCGTGAACCTTGTCGTAAAACGCCAGGCTTACCGGTGTTTTGGTATCGCCGTGTGAACCTTGTATCTTATGCGCATGAGTCTGAAAGTGAGGGGAACTTTTCATGGTCTGTTATTCGATGTGGTATTTGGCCGGTATACGTTTTATCCATGTAGTAATCCGGGTGTAGTTAAAATTGCCAATTGTAGTTAAATATATTATTTCCAATAACTCTATGTGTCTGCATCTTGATGGGTCTTACATAAGCCGTTATTTCGACTCTTCGAGACTGTGATTGTATCCGTAATTTAACCGGGTCACCTTCTATCTGTCTCAACTTCTGTGTTGGAATGCAGCAATACGGCCGAAGTGAACCCATCCTTTTGATAATCATCTGGATCACATCTGATTTAAGCAACTTAGTAGCTACAGGGCCAAAATACAATTAACTATGAGAAAAGTAGACTGTTAAACGCAGTAAATAAATAAAACAGGCAAATACAAAAATATTAACTAGTGGATATATACAGTAAAACACTAAGGCGTTTAAACATACATCTTACATTATCGTAGACCTTGGCGATAGTAGAACCAACCCTCACTTGCATATCTCTTACGAAGGGCAAATAGCAGACAAAACCCTCGGTATTTACTTGGACAGACTCAGCTCCCGGATGATGATGGCCGCTTCGTTAACGGCTTCGATGAGCTTGTCAGCCGCCCCCGTAGGGCAGTTTAGGCTTATGAGGGTGCTGCGAGGTCCGTTAATTAGCATCTGTCCCGATCTGAGAAAGTATAAGGGACCGGAGAACTCACTGGTCATCATGGATAGTGTATCTGATCCTCAGCGCGCTTGGATCTAGCGGTGTAGTCACAGACTCCACGGTGTTATGGTTGATGTTGCTTATAGGGAAATCGAATGTCCTTTTATGGAGGGTATTGTCAAATACTCTCGCCTTGGGCTGATCCTTTGGCCATCGCTGCTCGATGGTCACGAACAGCCGGAAGAATCCCTTACCATCCTTGGCCTCGCTCAAACGCCGACTGATATCACGCGCCGCCTCAATCATCAGGTTACGCTTCTGCAGAATAGGCACCTCGTCCTCGCCAGTAGCCACCACGGCTTCGCAAAAGGCTCGCACCTTTGGTGACGCCATCTGAACCATGTCATGGCGACCGTCGTGAAACTGTGATAGCATCACAGGCTGCCAGTTGGCCGCAATGCGCTTTCCATTGTACAGGAAGAATGCCAGTTGACACAGGACGTCGTATCCGCTCTTTATGGGAACCTTGCTCTGACCGAGAATCTGGCCACTGAGAGTGGGAAGCTCATACGAGATGAAGTCGCGGAGAGCATTATTGCTAAGCCATTGTTCGCGAAGAACGGAGATGTGCTTGTCAAGATTGGAAGGCAGAACGAGGGGAATCTCCTCCGGTGATGGAACTTGCGGCGGCGCCTGGCCGGTCGGCTTGTACGCCCTAATCGCGTCATGCATGCGGTCATAGAGCGCCGCAGGCGTCGTGCCGTCGAGGTACGAGTGCTCAACGAGAAGGCCGGACTGGCCATTCGCAGTGATGATAAACTGCATAGGCTTGTCGTGCCAGCGATTGAAGCCGCTGCCCATCTTGCATTGCTTTGCAAACTCAGTAAAGTCGGTCGGGTTGCTGTCATCGAGATTTATTGCAAATGCGGCCTCTTCGATCACTTGGAAGTAGTGAGCATTGGCAGGGCTGACTGCTAGCAGCTGGGTGCGAATCTGGATTGAGATATTAGTCACATGTCGAGAAGAACATAGGGGGACTTTTCAGTCAGTTGCTTGGATGGAGGATTTGCTTACATTGGCCCAGGAATCACGGTTATCGCTGGTCAAGATACCGGCCCAGGTTCCCTCGTCCTGGACATGGTCTAGGATAGCTGCCATTGTGGCTCTCAGCGTGTCGAAAGATACGGGAGCGTCTCCAGTTTGAAGAGGAACATGGAACAGTCGACCACGCCTGAACACGACACAATAGTCGCCGGCCGCCTTTATTATCTCGTCACCCCCGGTCTTGGGATGACGATATGTGTTGAACATCCACTGCAGCTGAGCCTGGCATACAGGCGTCTCCAAGATGTACATGGGCTCCACAGTCCCCTTATCAATCTTTTGCTTGAATTGGAAAGCGGTCTCAGCAAGCAACGCGGCGCGATCGGCTTGTGTATGCGGGACAGGAACAGGGTGGTTCATGACCATGAAGCTGCAGTATTGAAGAGCTTGTCGCATGGGCATGTAGTATCCCTCAGATAGGTACTTCGAGATCCAGTTGCTAACTTTAGGATCACGGGCATCCTTCTGGATTTCTTTGTAGACCTGTTCTCCAACACTGCCCGGCTCAAGGAATTCCTTCATAGCTGACCGAAGGCTCTCAATCTCTTCTTCGCTGTGAGCAAAATGAGAACTGTTTTCGAGGTGTTTTTGCAGGCCAAGAACCAGATTTGGGACCGGCTGCCGAGCCTCTTTGGTCGGCAGCGGACAGCATGGCAGAGTTTCGACTTCCGCATCGTCCGGCTGAGCAAGCAGAGCCTGCTCTTCTTGGAAGTCTGCTTTGTCCTCGATTTCATTCTTTTCAGGTTTCCGACCCTGCGACTGCTTGCTGAGGCCGGCAGGAAGGATCTTGGACCTGGTCGCCAACAGTTCTGCCAGATGTGCGATGTTCCGGGAGCTAGTTAGCTCTGACACTTGGAGAGTAACCTTGAAAGCGCGCACCATCCAGTTCTTTAATTCGATGGATACAAGCGAGTCAAGGCCATAAGACGATAGAGGTTGGTCTGGTCTAACATCATCAGCCTCGAAATTGAGAAACTTGACGAATTTCTCAATAGTCGTCTCCATGATCACCTTTACAGCCTCATCAAAGCTATTGACAGCTGTAAGGAGACTCTCAATATCTTGTTTGGCATCAGCGCTGGTTTGGTCTTGAGAATTCGACGTCTGCATTTGAGGAATCGTCTGAAACAGGGCAGAGAAAAGGTCGTCTCCTGTGCCCTGGCTCATGGACTTCCGGTCAAAGCCCATAATTGCATGTAAGAACGGTCTGTCCAACTCAACCGAGCGGTTCATTGCGTAATCCATTAGCTGCATGAGTTCTCTAACGTCAAATAGCATGGACACTTGTAGGATGAAGCTGCGGGTCCCAAGTTCGATCTGGGCGAGTGCTTGCGTTTCATCAACAACAGGAAGATCGACAGAGACGTAACGAGTTGGGTATGTCCTGTCATGGTGAGTGGCAAAGTAGTCCTGGAATGCGTTGGCAGCACTATAGTTTCCTTGTCCTGGGTTACCGAATGTGGTGGCAATGGATGACAGAGTAACGAAGAACTCGAGATTGGGGGAGCTGAAAGCTTGGTCCAAGTTAAAGGTTCCACGGACTTTGGGGCCGAGCACTGCATTCCATTCATCCCGGGTCATCTTGGCCAATGGGCGATCCTATTCTAATGGTCAGCTTGCCCCGTTGATGCAGCAGATATGAAAATAGACGTGTACATACCCTCAAGACCATTCCAGCGTGGAAGATTCCACGAACTGGAGGCAGAGACTGCCGGCAGTACTCAGCAGCCTCTTGGACGCTTGATTCGTCGGTTATGTCGCATTTCAAAACATGAAGCTTTGCTCCGAGCTTCGCAATCTCGGCCTGCCACGGAAGTAGCTCTTCATCGGCGAGATCTCCGCGCGAAAGCGTAATGATATGCCCAGCATGGCGTAAAGCAAGGTGTGTCACCAACATACGGCCAATCGCACCAAGGCCACCTGCAATGATATATGTGCCTTCTGACTGCAGTTTGGTAGGGGCGGGCGCGGGCAGAACTGCTTGGACCTTCTCTTCGTGTTCGCAGTCCAGAACGACTTTGCCGATGTGCTTTCTCTCTGAGATAAGCCTAAAAGCGGACTCGACTTGATCGATGGGGAATATGTTAAGGGGATAGACCGGCTTTAGCACGCCCTTGGCGAAGAGAGCGATGGTCTTGTCCAAAACATCGTAGAAGACCTTCGGGCGCTCCTTGGCAATAGTGACCAGATCGACCGAGGAGAAGGTGACATTCCTTTTGAATGGAGCCATACTAATATGCGTATTTTTGTCAATATCAGTCTTGCCAAGCTCGATATGGAATCCGAAAGAGGCAACACAGTCCCACGACTCCGCCAACATTTCACCAGACGCTGAGTTAAGAACGACATCGACACCTTTGTTCTGCGTTAATTGTAGCAGGTGTCGCTTGAGGTCGCGTGGTGAAGCCCGAGAGGAGAGAATATGGCTCTCTGGGACACCGAAGTAGTCCAGAATGAAATTCTTCTTCTCCTCACTGCCAACAGTGACAAAAACCTCAGCGCCGAAATGCCTGGCAAGCTGGATTGCAGCCTGGCCGACACCCCCTGATCCGTAGTGAATCAACACCGACTGACCAGCCTCGAGGCGTGCAACATTCACAAAGCTGTAGTAAACCGTCGTGAAGACAACTTGCATTGACGCAGCATCTGCGAAGCTCATGTTGTCCGGCATAACATGCGCATCATAGCCGCTCAACCGAGAGTAGCTGGCAAACGGCTGAGCGTGCATGCCAACAACGCGATCACCTACTTTATAAGTGCGCTGCACAAACTCACCGGGGCCAACAGCTGTAACAACGCCGGCACATTCGCCCATGAAGGTACCATTTTGTAGCTGGCCAAGCGCACATAGGATATCACGGAAGTTGACACCGAATGCCTTGGAGTCGATCTGGATCTGCTCGCTGCCTAGGGGAGAGGAGGCATCTGTATCGTGGATGAAGTGAATGCTGCTCAGGAGACCTGGCGTGCCAACTTCCATCCTCAATGGCAGGTTCGGGTTCTTGAAAGATTGAAGAGAGAGGCTACTACGCCCGTTAACGAGGTCGGTCCAGTTGTTGAACTTCTTATCGGCATATGCCCTAGGGATGAGAAGCTTATCCCCATCAACGACGAACTCCTCATCAACTATCGCGCGGTTGCTGATATCAGGTTGTAGAAGTTGAAGAGCAACATTCTGAATCTTCTGCACAAAACGGCTCACATCACCTTTGGTGCTGAGGACGCTTTTGACGTCAATAGTGATGAGCTTGACACCTCCATTCTCACGTCGGACAACGCGAGCCAGACCACCGGCCAGACCCTTGATGGATCCCTCTTTTAGTCCACCCTCTTCCTGAAAAGAAATCCATATAAGATTGCGGCAGTTGACAAGGAGGTTCTGGTAACGATCGAACATCTCCTGGGTGGGGTGCTCGAGGACTGATGAGTTCGCACTGTCAAGAACCATGTACATGGTGCCCTCGCAAGCCTCGGCATCGACTTCAGGAAGAGCCTCCCAGCTGTGGTTTATACTAGAAGAGAGCCCCTTTTGTTGGAATGCGGAAGTGAGGGCAGTGGATGCTGACTGTCCGATAGGAGAGACAGGATTGTGAACCACTGTCACAGAGTCGATGAGTGAGGCTGTGTCTGTTGGCTTCTGTTCCTCAATAGCCTTGGAGACAATGAGAGAGGCTCGGGCCAATGGGCCATCGCAATCTTGAGAGGAGTACTCAATTCCACCAAAGGATGTTTGGAGAAGCTGCTCATGCCATTGATCGGGCGTCAGAAGTGGAGAGCCCACTCTACCGTCAACGAAGTCCCACCATCTAGTAAGTTGTTAACAATTACATCCCAAGAGTTTACGTGCACTGAGTTCGCTTACCCTGGCAAGGTTCCGAAGATAGTTCCAAGACTTCGGCTGGCCCCTACCAGACTGTTGTTGATTTCAACAAATAGTAGTATTCCGCCAGGCTTCAAAAGCTTCCTGACGTTGGTCAGGGAATCACAGATTGACTTTGTGGCGTGGAAGACATTTGAGGCCACAACCAGATCATATGTGTTCGCCTTGTAGCCTTGATCCACTGGATCACGGGAGATATCGAGCGTCCTGTACTCGATGATGGACTTCCACTTATCTAGCCGCTCCTTGGCGGTCTCAAAGAAACCGGACGAGATATCAGTGTACGTGTATTTCTTGACCAAGTCCGATGCATCCTCGCCCATGCTCTTAAATAGCGGCAGAGTGGCACTTCCGGTTCCAGCGCCGACTTCGAGGATGTTCATCTGCGCGTTTTTATTGGTCAATAGGCCTGCGTACTGTACCAACTGCTGATACAATGGTGTCAAGGGACCTTGATTGTGGAATCGCTCGAAAAGATCATCAGCTACAAGCAGCTCGAGCGGGTCTGCGGTGTTTGACAGGATGCCAGCAAGGTTCCTGCCGACACGGCCAAGCATTTCGCCCTCAATATCAGAACTATCAGATCGATCCAGGACCTCAGCCTGCTCACTGTTACTCAAAGATTCACAAATCTTCCGGCAAGCATTGGAATTGACATAATCGGAGATCCAACGTGAGAAGTTGCGCAGATGGGGCAGAGGCGCTGTCTCTGGGTTCTGGATCGTAGGCATATCCTTGACCTTGTTGAGGTAAATAGCTGTGGCCTTCTCGATAGTGCTGAGCTGTTCGAGGAGCTCGGAGTTCTTTCGAACGTGCGGCTCAACCAGGCGTGTAAAAGAATCTTTGCTGAGATGATCTGGATCGTCATCCCAGTACACCTGGTAGTTGTGCTTGCGCTGGAACGGCTTATATTCATCCGTGCTCGCGCCCTCACCTACAGCTCGCATGACGAGGCCTCTCATGGAGCTGACAAACGTCACCTCACCAGTAGCGGGGTCGTTCTGGAAGACCCAAACATTCCCACGTGCTTGGCTTTTGCCCTCAGCCTTCAGCTCCATGGCAACAATCATCTCATCGCCTGGCTTGCTTGAGAGGTTGTTAGTGAAGAGCACTTCTTCAGTGGAGATGGGCATAAGGGGGGCATTCTTGATTTCCCTGTGGAAAACAGCCGGCACCATGTGATTTGACGCATCGAGTGTTGTCGGATGTATCAAGTGCGGCTGGAAATAACCTGCGGGCATGCACTGGGCCATATCTGGAATTCTCAGCTTAGAGAATCCAACCCAAGGACCGATATGAGCCTCGTACAGAAGGGCGAAGTTTGGGCCCCAGTCGTTGCCTGCTGCTCTTCGTTCGTCGTAGAAGGTCTCCATATTCAACTTCTCCTGAGCCCGAGATTTGATCCTCTCAAAGGCTTCAAAGGCTTCGTCGACAGTTGCTTTGCGCTCCTTGCCAGTGACACTAGCAGTCTCAAGCTCAGCCCGGACCGTACCAGAAACGTGCTCGGCCCATGTTCCATCTGACTGCAGAGACAGGATGCGGATCGAGTACCAGGGGTTGGCATCGCTAATTTTGGAAGGACTGAGGATGAGCTGAACTTCAATGTCGTCGCCGGGGCCATCTGTCGATTCGACAGGCAGGATGATGGGACGGGCAATGCGCACATTGCGGATGATGGTGTTAGCAATCTTGGCATCGGAATCGGGCTTCTTCAGATGCACGAGCTGCTTCATGGCCTCTGTAATCATAGCACTGTATCCAGATCCTGGGAAGATGACCATGCCATCAACGACATGGTCCTTGAGCCAAGGTAGCCTCTGGATGCTGAGGTGGTGGCGCCAGCGAGGCTCCTCAATTGGACTCATAACATCATACACACCGAGGAGGTCATGATATGGAAAGCTACGAAGACGATGGTCGCGGCTGAGTCTCGACTCGGCCCAATGCTTGACCCGGTGGTCCCACGGGTACGGCATAAGATCGTCAACGACACGTCGAGGCTTCGCGAACAGTTTCTCGAAGTTTACCTCTGCACCAAGCTCAAAAAGCCGGGCTGTCGCTGTCGAGAAGGAAGAGACTGAGTTCTTGCCTCGAGCAAGGGGGGCCACATAGGTGGACTTGAATCCAGGGATAGAAGAGAGGATCTGGTTGATAGGGCCCTGGAGAGCGGAGTGCGGCCCGATCTCGATTAAGATGTTGGCAGCGTCAGGGGGGCCTATTGCTGCCATACCGTTAAGTAGAGCTGTCATGGCGTCGTTGAAACGAACCTGTCACGTCAGTAAGCGTCAAAATGTTGGAAGAGAAGCGCATTCATACTTGGGACACCAGGTTCTCAACCCAGTATTCTGGCCCGAAGTCGGAATTCTTCATCTGTCCGGTTACAGACGAATAGAACTCAACATCGGACTTGATCTCAGTGCTAGAGAGTCCTTCGAGTGACTTCAAGTAGGAGGAAGCCACTCTCTCCATGTGATGGGAGTGGTAGGCTGTTTCGACCTTGAGTTTTCGTTGAAAAACGCCTGCACTTCGGAGCATCTCCGAGACGTAATCCACGGCAGGCTCGTCTCCGGAAAGAGTCGTGCTGGAGGGGCTGTTCACGCAGGCAACTACCACGCGACCTATCTTACTGTCGATATTAGAGGCCTTTATTGTCTGAAGCGCCACATGTTCGCCATAGCCTATAGCCAGCATAGATCCGGGCAACTCGTTGAGCCTTTTAGCAATCGCGGACTGTAGACCTCGAAGGTACGAGCTGAAGGTAGTGTCAGTACATATTTGAGGCATGTCTAGTGCTAAAAGGAGGTCACATACGCCTTGACTGCGGCTTCTAGGGTAAGCGCCCCAGCAGCGTAGGCAGCAGCAATTTCACCAGAGCTGTGGCCGGCAACAAAGTCGGGCTTGACGTCGTAATGAGCGAGTAGATCCACCAATGCCATCTGGATAATGGTAGTTAGAGGCTGCGCAAGCTCGCTCTCATTGATTCGCGACTCGTCAGCAGCAGACTTGCTCAACTCCTGGACGAGGTCCCACTCGCAACCTAGGCTCTTAAGTAACTGAGACGAACTCTCAATGGAACTCTTAAAGACTTGAGAGGAACCTATGAGCTCAACTCCCATACCTGCCCACTGAGCACCTTGTCCAGTGAAGACGAATGCAACCTTGGCTGATAGTGCTGAACGGGTCTTGGATATCTTGCCTTCGCCCAGTGCTGCTGTGAGCTCGGCCACGTTGGAAGCCACGAAGGCTTTCCTCCACTTAAAGAGCGATCTACGGCAAGAGAGGGTGTAGGAAAGGTCACTTAAGTCGGAAGTAGAATCGTCTCGGCCCAAGAGCCACTTCTGGATCTGTGCCGGGGTCTCGTCCAGGGCAGCCTCTGAGGTGGCAGACAGAGGGAAGATGAACGGCATGCTCTCTGCTGATGTCGTGCTTTTCTCGTTAGCTCCATTGCTTCCATGGCTAGCATTGATGCCATTTGAGCCGTTGGTTAGTTGGACACAATTCCCTTCGCCGATGTTTGTAGCAGAATGACCATTGGCACCGTTGACGACTCCGTTCGTTCCTCCGTTGATAGATCCGTTGGTCAGATACCCACTGTGGTCAGAAATATACTGGTCTAGTGATTCAAGGATAACGTGACAGTTGGTACCACCATAACCGAAGGAGTTGACCGACACTCTGTGAGCGCCTTTAGAACCGTCGGGGAGCAGAGGGACAAGATCTAGTGGCACCTAACAAAGAAGGTAAGTACGATGATGATATATGGCATGTAGAAGCATAAGAGCAATTACCGAAATCTGCCTCTCGTCTAGGTTAAGACCTGGCTTCGGCTCGATGAAGTTTAGGTTAGGTGGGATCTGCTGGTGTTTGAGGATCAGAATCGACTTGATTAAGCCGGCGAGACCACTGGTGGCCTCCGTGTGGCCAATGTTAGTCTTAACTGAGCCCACATACAAATTCCGGGCTCTGGTCTTCTCAGTAAAGACGTTGCCCAAGGATTGCACCTCGGCGATATCACCTGCCTTAGTACCCGTACCGTGGGCCTCTACATATGGAGTCTCGGCAGGATCAAGATGCACATCGCTGTACACTCTCCGAATCAAAGCTTCCTGGGCATCTGGATTCGGGAGCGTTACTCCATTAGTCTTGCCATCTTGGTTGGCGCCGGAGTTCCGAACGATGGCGTGGACGGTGTCGCCGTCTGCAAGTGCGTCTTTCAGCTGCTTGACAATTATTACGGCAACACCTTCTCCGCGACCATACCCAGACCCTCTGCTGTCAAATGTATAACACTTGCCATCTGGGTTGAGCATACTGGAAGAGTGAAGCCAGTTAGTCAGTGTTGCAACAAAAGTTTACCGTTTAAGCCAAGATTGAGTAAACCTACCCTCCTGAGCTCATAATAACATTTTGATCAGGGTGCAAGAGGACTTCTGTGCCACCAACAATGGCCATCCGAGACTGTCCTGTTCTAAGAGCAGTGCATGCCTCGTGGAGAGCGACCAGGCTACCAGACTTTAATGCACCAGTTTTGTCAGCGCTGTGCGCACCTTGAGAGCGAGCATTTATGAACTTACACAGCCAGTGTCAATAGTCATTGAGACGCCCCGAAGATCGAAGAAATGCGAAACACGATTTGCAATGATAGCTTCTCCGGTTCCCGGAATGTGGAATTGTGATAAACCTTCGAGGTTCTTGTATCCGATCCGATCATAGTCGCGCGCGAAGAGGGCGGCATATACTGCGGTGTCGGAGCCCTTGACGCTCTCCATAGGAACTCCAGCATTCTCCAATGCTTCAAATGTTGTCTCTAAGAGAATTCTCTGCTGGGGATCTGTGACATTGGCCTCGTTGTGTGCAAAGCCAAAGAACCTCGAGTCGAAATCCGTGACGTCCTGCGACATGAAATATCCGCTTTTGGCGTTGTATGATTGTATGGAAGTGCCATCGGGGTGGTAGAATGAGTCGACATTCCAACGGTCCTTTGGCACAACTGACCATCCTGAGCCACCTTCGCTCAAGAGTCGCCAGAAGTCTTCGGCGTTTCCTACGTCTCCTGGAAGCCGGCAGCCGATGCCGATGATAGCAATGGGCTCAAGGTCTGCCATTATGCCGTGTGCTCAAGGTATGAAGGCAGAGCTTTTAAATGGACGTTATTATAATGTTTTAGCTATGGGTATAAGACTCCGAGGCTAACAGCGACGAGAACCGTGAGAATGATTTCCCTGGGGGCATATCAGTCGCTTTTTAAGAATTTAAACTTGTAGCTATTCAATTCTACTGTACGATACATGCATATCATCAGAGACCCAGCCAAAAGAAGAGCTAGCGGCTTCTTTGTGCCTGACATGTGCATATCTTCTTGACTTGGTCTCTAATCCAGTCTCCAGCAAGGCGTTTCAGGGTAATTATCCGGATCCTAAGTATACGAATCGGAATCTCCACTACCGGAAAGCCAATCCGGCTTAATCTTTTGGATAAGACAACCATAATGAGCCGAGTTCCCTACACGACTTGGCATGCGACTTGGAATTCTTTACAGAGTACAGAATACTGTACACTGTGTGTGAATTGTTTCCCCACTTGGGCGCTTTAGACTTCCCTAGCTTAAACATGGGGCCATTCCCTGTAATACACATCCTTCCCGTTTAACGTCTATTATTACTGAACATGCAGAATGCCGACCACTTGAACTTCCTAGATCTATCCTCCTGGTGTACCGACCAGCCAGTTGTAGAACTCTAATGTTGTAGAACTCTAATTTTCTAATTACTTTCTCCTTCCGTTTCCTTATCGTATTAATTTATTTTGCTTGTATTAGGGCTGTAACAAAAGGATGTATGATGACAGCTTGCACACCCAGGTAAGCTGCTTTATTAAGTACTTTTTTGCGATATGCCTACTTTGTAGCTTCAGTTACCTCTTGTCACACTACAAAAAAAATACCCCGCGGGTACTATTATCAAAAAGATAGATTATCCGCATAGATGGGTGAGCATGGCGTGAGAGCGGTGAGGATAATCTGTCTTTGCTCACTCAGCTAGGCAGCTGATACTGAGGCTAGTGGAGAAGAGCTCTCGGCGCAAACGTTGACCCCTCTCCCCTCATTCGTGAAGACAGAATAAGCCTCGGGACACCCCTTGGCCAATGCAACTAACATACAGCTATTATCCGTTCGATTGTCCGTTCTATTATCCGTTCTATTGTCCGTTATCTTGTTTTGCTGGACGTTATAGCGGCACCTGGCGGATCCTTCACAGGCTGCCTAGTCTCTAGTTTGGCCCCCAACCCGGGATAATTGGGCCCCGGCCCCGGACTTTGATAGCACGCCAGGCCAAGAATGTCCTGGGGCTTTCCCCCAACTCAAAACTAAAATGCGAGTAACTGCGGGGGAGGGGGACTTCTCCGCAACGAAAGCCGTTAGCAATTGAAAAGGTACCTGGCGACCAGCACGCCACACGATGAGGGGGAGCATAATACCGCCAAAATATATTTTTCGTTCGTTGTTGGAAGAGTTGGTTTGTGGTGCCCTTTCCACTACCAAAGAGTTGGTTTATGGTGCCCTTTTCACTACCAGACTTTGTAATGTCATCGGACGCGTATGATATAGTCATTGTTGGTGGTGGGACAGCGGGTCTCATTGTCGCCGCTCGACTGTCTGAGAATCCGGATTTGCAAGTCGCTGTGCTTGAGTCTGGAGAGGATGACAGCTCGAACCCAAATCTCCAAACTCCCGGCTTGTATGGGTCTTTGCGAAATGGTCCATTGGATTGGGGGTTCAAGTCTACCTATCCAGTGAGTTTCTTGCCGCTCTCGATTCACGCCCTAACTAAGACTATGCTTTCTAGTCACCACATGGCGATAGACCACTTTCTTTAGCAGCGGGCCGTACCTTGGGGGGTACAAGCGGCATCAATGGTTTCGTCTTCCAACCAAGCTCAAGGTCTAATCTCGACTTCTGGGCCGAGCTTGGGAACAGTGGGTGGGGCTTTGAGGCCATGGACCGGGCTGTGCGCAAAGCCGTGATTATCCACGGCCCGCCTGGAACAGCACCACGAGGCTCCGGGCCGATTCAACTAGTGCTCAATGAGTCGGAAATAGAGGCCTCGTGGGTCAAGACTTGGAATGATAGCCTGGCACAGCTTGGACAGTCGCCATGCGATGCCTTCTCCGGCTCGCAACACGGTCCAATCACCAATTTTGATACTGTTGATCCAGTTTCAAACAAGAGGTCTTTCACGACCAACGCATATCTTGACCCCGTTCGTTCCAGAAGCAACCTTACTGTTTTGACTGGGTCGACCGTGAACAAAATTGTCTTTAAGGAAAGGAATTTTGGAGCCGAGCCTACTGCAGATGGCGTTCAAGTGACTTCAAAGGACGGGAAGCAGAGCATTATTAAGGCTCGCAAGGAGGTTATCGTCGCAGCAGGCGTCATCAACTCTCCCAGGATCCTCGAGCTCTCTGGCATTGGCGGAAGGTCGCGTTTGCAGAACCTGGGTATAGACTGTATTGTCGACAATCCCCACGTTGGAGAGAACTTCCAGAACCACTGCTTCTCGGGGGTCGTGTTTCCAATCCGAGACGATGTCGATACCCTAGATGCATTCATCCGAAAAGATCCCAGCGCAGTTGCTGCAGCCGAAAAAACGTATGCCAGCGGAAAGGGAGGTCCGATCGGAAGAAGTTCTACTCTCTTGAGTGCACAAATGCCTATGACCGATATCACAGACGAGCATGGCATGGACGAGATACAACAGCTTCTGAAGGAAGCCGCAGGCAAATCAATGGGGCCTTCAATTACCACGCCAGCGTTCCGGGGGGCTTGGAACTCATACATCAAAAGGAACCTCACTAGCAAAACAGAGTCACCGGGGCGGTTTATGTTCGTTCCGTGCTATTCGCCATTTGATGTGGCTGATCCATCGTATCGTGCCCCAGGGAATCACTTCACCATTATCACAATGCTTTCGACGCCTCTTCCTCGAGGCTCCGTGCATATCAACAGCAGCTCACTCGAACATTCAGACAAAAACACAGGGATGACGCTAGATGTAGGCTTCTCCTCAAGCCCTCTTGACATAGAAGTCCTCGCCCGCTACGTCATGTACGCCGAAAAGTCCCTGGCTCAACTAGAGCCCTTCGCGTCTCTCCTTAAGCCGCGCAAGAATCGCTTCGCGCATATCGAGGAGGCAAGGGAGTATGTCAAGGCTAATACTGCTTGGACGCACCATTTTGTTGGTACATGTGCGATGATGTCGCAAGAGATGGGTGGCGTTGTTGATGATAAGCTACGTGTTTATGGGTGTGCGAACCTTCGAGTCTGCGATGCTAGCATTATACCAGTCGTGCCGAGGAGCAACCCTCAGGCTGTGGTGTATGGGTTGGCCGAGCATGGCGCTGAGATTATCAAGGCGACGTTAGTGTAAAGGCAAACAGTGGGATTGCCATATGTAATGCATGAGGAGTTATCGTTGAAAAACTGTTCCCTTGGTGGCTGTTGGCCTGAGCGATTCTCCGCACGTAACGAGTCTCACACTCAAGAAGGTGGGTTATATTATTAGAAGATTATTTTACTAAAATACAATATAGTTCATGAGCGCCTACAGCAACTTCGAGCAATAACTAGAGCTAGAATAAAAGGGAAAGCCGCCGCATCTTACTATGAGATCCATCTTATAATATCACAAGCGGGAATAACCAAGGTTGGCTCGTGGCTAGAATTTCTTGTATCCAATTCCCTTGACAAATGTCTGCTGCCAAGGACCCTGCGATTTGCCCTCAGCGAGCTGCAAATATAATTCTCCATGTGCCTCTCCGTTAACGGCAGAGTATACAGGGGCTCCGTCGGCTTTGCGCTCATCACTATAGTAGAATCTAATTTCCATCAATTTTGTCACCTGAAAACTCCGGACTAGGAGTCCACAACTTACTTGAATCCCTGGTCTGCGTAGGCTAGAGCCGCAGATTCAATAATATGCGCCGTGGCTGACTTCCCAACACCAGAATCTAGAAGTCGTGCTACTGGTACGATGTTGGTTATATTTCCAGTAAAGATGAACGTCTTGGATGCTGAGTCGGGAAGTTCCTTGAAGCCTAAGACGGCTTGCTGGGCAGCGAGGTAGGCGCTATTGGTGTTGACGGTCAAGTCTCGATTGAAATCGGCCAATGGGATCGAGAGTGGATCCTTTGGATCGTTTAATTTTGCGGAAGCAGCTTTAAGAATATCAGTATATTGTTATCTTATTCAAGCCGGAGGGGGCTTTACCGTTATAGACAACAACACTTGGGGGACCCAGTAATGACTTTACTTTCGAGAACGCCTTGGTGATAGACTCTGGATCAGTGAAGTCGCTGGAGATGTTGAGTTGGTCCGCAGTGCTGTCTGCTTCCTTCAGGCTTCTAGATGCGAGAGCAACCTTGTAGCCCTTTGCAGCAAATGCTCGGGCGACGTGCTTCCCAATGTTGGGCCCCGAACCAAGTATGAGTATAACAGGAGATGTGTTGACCATGATTGCAAGTTTAAATTTTTTACAGATACGAGGTATATTATTCTTTGAATGAGAACTTTTGGTCTTATTTCAGTGGAATTTTATATGTTTTTATATGATAAATTGTTGCCATTTTCATATTGTTACTAATTAAACTTTCCTTTACTAATACAACTTTAGGTTTACTATATTTCCCAATCGTCACATTTGAGCAAATGGTCCAATCGCACGTTGATGACAAACTGTGGATGATTATCAAGCTTTGTTACTAGCCAACGCAATGTACGTTCTATGGTGCTAGTGCCTTATGCCTTATTCCGTGATGGCCAAATGCCATGTTGGAGCTTGTGGCCCTCGGCGGGCGGCGGCGGAAAAGGGGAGTAGTGTTGTGGGGTTCAAGGCGGATGCAAGAGCGGAGGCGGGGGCGGGGGCGGCGATGCTAACAGGCGCGCTGAGTCGGTCGCGGAGTCGGCACGGACGAACACGGTCGACACCGGACGAGATCGGTCTGAACAACTCCTGCGCTGCAAACAATGAACTTCAAAATATTGCGTTCGTGAATTTCAGAATAGACCGATTGCTTGCTATGTCCGGCTCAGATAGATATGATATGTCCGATTTAAATATATATACCACGTAGGGGGCCCAGCGAATCTTGCCTCGGCCTTTCAATTAGCTGCACTTCGCAAAATATCCAAGATAACAATCATGTCCTCACCTAAATCCTTTCTGATTGCTGGTGGGACCGGCCGCCAAGGCGGTGCCGTCGTCAATGCGCTTTTGGCAGACAAGTCGACTTCAATTCAAGCCAAGGACATTTATGTCTTAACTCGAAATGTTGCCGGCGCCGCTGCTGCCGCGCTTGTAACCCGGGGGGTTAAGCTTGTGCTTGGTGAACTGGGCAAACCAGACGCCATCTTCAAGCAGCTGGCCGACCTGGGCGTCAACCCCACCAGTACCGCCGCATTCTTGGCCCAGGCTCATGGACCGACAGAGCTGGACGATGCCAAAGGCTTCATTGACGCCGCTATTAGTACCGGATTGTCGTATTTCGTCTATTCTTCCGTTGATCGCGGCGGACCAGAACTCAGCGACCGCGACGCCTCCTACTGCAAGACATTTTCCGACAAGTTTAAGATAGAGAAGCACCTCCAAGCGGCCAGCGCGGGAGGCAAGAATATCAACTTCACAATTCTGCGACCTACTTGGTTCGCCGACAATGCCTTGTGGGGATTCCCTGGAAAACTTTGCATGGCAGGATGGCGCGAAAACATGAATGGAAAGCGAATGCAGGTCACCGCAATCAAAGATATCGGACGCTGGGCGGCTGAGGCATTTTTGCGCCCAGACGCATCGGGTATCCGAAACAAAGCCCTTAGCATTGCCAGCGACTATTTGTCGTTTGATGAGATTGACGCCATCTTCCGCAAGGAAACCGGAAGCCCAGTCGGAGTCACCTATGGCTGGTTAGCGAGGTTGGCGATTTGGCAAGTCGAGGATTTGCGCACTATGTTTGCCTGGATCAACGAGAGGGACTATGGCGCCAACCTGGAGGAACTGGCAAAGACCGTCAAGCCTACTACATTCCGTGAATGGCTCAGGGAAGCTCGTAAGGCCTGAAAATTTTCTGGGCTGTTTGTGATTTTATGGGGTGAAAGATACCATGTGCGCCAAGGGAGGATCAGGAGAGAGATAGTAGATGAGGAAGGAGCAGTAGAAATAGAATTCATTAGAACGGGCAGGAGCAATAGACATACCAATACCTAGGAAAGAGTGTAAGAGGCAGGTGCAATAGACGTAATGCCAGTCCTAAAAGGCAATAGCGAGGATAGAACAGCTATGAGTCCAGCCAGCAGAATTTCTAAACAAGCAAAATAATCCCATTTCTATCTCAAGTGTCTATTTATAGCCAGCATATTCCCTGCGATGATTTGTTTCAATTCATGCCAACACACCATCTAGGACGATCTCAAACGTAACCTCCTTGCACTTTATCATGGAGCTCTCCGCGACTGCCGGCCCGCAAGCTCCCGTCCCTACGCCAGCACCCAGTACATCAACCCTCCACAGCACCGCCTCATCATCCTCCACCACTAAATCTCTGGGGTGTCTTGCCTTTTCCAGCATCTTTGGAGAATACTGGCTTGCTGCCCACTGAAGCATACCAGCGCCTTCTTCATCGACTCTTGAGGCTTGGATTCCCGAGCCTGAATGGCTGGCCATCTTAACCCATCTGGTATCGATTCTATTCCCATTCTCTTGGGGTACTTCATAAGGAGTGTGCAATTCCTCAGTCGTCTTGTTCCAGATCCCAACCCGTTGTGCGGAACGCTTGTCAATGTATGACTCGCCAGGGCCAAGTCCGAACCAAGATGCGTTCTTCAGGCTCTTTTCGAGGCGGACATCAAGGCCGACACGTGGGAGGTATGCAGGGGACGGCCCACGTGGAAGGATGTGCGCTTTGATTCTCAGAGAGCCGGATGAAGAAATAGAATACGTCAAAGTACAGTCGAATCCCCAGCCAAGAATAGGAGGAGAGACGTAAGTTTTGATCTTGAGCTGAACCGTGGATGGATTAACGCTCTCGATTGTGAAATCGCGCAGCTGAGAAGTGAGGGTATCGACGCCATAGCGCAGCCAGTATGGGTAGTCTTTGGGGCGGTCATTATCAGTCGGGGCTCTCCAGAAACCTGGAGTAATAGCTGCCCGGGTCTCTGGATCGAGGGCAAGGATAGAGACGCCTCCCACCGTCCAGGATGTTACAGACCCACGTGCGCGACAAAATTTGATATTGAAGTCGGAATTTCCAATGGAGTACTCAACTTTTGACGTGAGCAGCTGAAGAGCACTGGATTGAGAAGCCGGGTACTGAGATAAGACTATGGAAGCCTCGATTTGAGCAAGGCGGTGCTGGAACCAGGATATTTCGTGGCCAGCCTCTGCCCAAGAAGTTGAGCCTCGAAGGCGGAAACTCACCGTCAACCACCCTCCTGACGTTTTCTTGTAATTGAGGATATCCTGGGGGAGTTGCACAGTAACCGTTTCCCCGGGCTTGACGTCTGGAAGAGGCAACTCGCCAGATTGCCCTATTTGTGCCCTGTAATATTGTCAGATTTGAAACCGACTTAATTTTCTGGAGACTTACCTGTCGCTGAAAGACTCCAACTTGTATATGGCCACCAAGTGTTTTAGGTCAATGAAGTCATATCCATTCTCAATGGTGAGATCGTCGTCGACCACTGAAGCTCTAACTGGCTCCACAACCTTTTTGAACTCTACTAACCCAGGGGTAGGAGTATGGTCACTGAAACATAAGCCGTCCATAACAAATGTGTCATCGTTTGGAGTGTCCCCAAAATCACCCCCGTAAGCGTAAAATCCGCCTCTTTCCGAGTCCGCTCCTGTCCACAAACCGTGGTTGGCCCACTCCCAAATGTATCCACCCTGAAGCCTCTTGTTATCCCTGAAAACTGCCTGATAGTCCTCAAGACCTCCCGGACCATTGCCCATCGCGTGGCCGTACTCGCAGAGAATCATTGGCTTCTCAAACGTATCACCTTCTGCACCAGCTGTTTTACATAGCTGAACTAGCTTTTCTGGTGAAGGGTACATATATGAGAACATATCCGTGCTCTGAGCGTCAATATCGCCTTCATAATGAACAAGGCGGCCTGGATCGACGCGTTTGGCATAATCATACATGGCTTGGTGGTTCTTTCCATAAAATGCCTCATTACCAAGTGACCAGATAATGACAGATGCGTGGTTCTTGTCTCGGTGCAGAACCTGTTCCATACGGTCAACATACTGGTCTTTCCATACATCATTATCGGATGTGAACGCCGCCGCCTGAGGAAATGTGAGCTTTTTGCGTTCGCCGTAATCCATTTCTTCTGGAATGTCAAGCGGTCTAGCGACGGCATCGTAGAAGCCGTGGCACTCAAGATCTGCTTCGTCCATAACCCATAGGCCAAGCTCATCACACAACTCGTAGAGCCGTGGATGGGAGGGGTAATGAGAACAGCGAAGCGCATTGACGTTATACTGCTTCATTAGAAGAAGGTCCTTCTTGATGAACGATAACGGAACCGCTCGACCATGGTGGGGGTGATGGTCATGTCGGTTCACACCACGCAGAAGGATGGGCGATCCATTGACACACATTAGACCATTTTTCAGTTCCACAGATCTGAAGCCAATGTTGTGAGAAATTGTTTGCAGGGCTTTATCCTGATCTTTTGGACGAAGGCTGATCTCAAGACCATATAACGTGGGAGTCTCAGCAGTCCATTTCCTGGGCTCAGGGATGTGAAGAGACAAATCAATCTTTGACTTGTCGGCCTGAACTGAGAATGTGTTTGACTTTACCGTCTGATTACCCTGGGCGGTATCCCTGAGCGTCAAAGTGACTTCAACATCCACTGTCAGTGCTAGATCTAGCGAAACCTCCAAAGTTGCATCTTTGTATTGCTCATCCAGTATGGTCTTTACAAAGAAGTCCTCAATGCGGGCCTCTCCAGGGAATGCAAGTAGATATACGTCTCTGTATATTCCTGGGGTTCCATTAGCTTGTATACGTTGGCGAACCAAGAGTCCATACCTGACAGCCACCACTGGTCTTGATCTTCAATATACGTCCCATCACACCACTGATAAACTCTCACTGTTATTTCGTTGACACTATCCCTCGTCACGAAAGCCGAAACGTCAAATTCGCTCGGATTACGCGACCCTTGGTGGTAGCCGACAGGATATCTATTGACCCATACATGAAAGCTGCTGTCTACACCTTCAAATCGGAGTCTCAATTGCGAAGACTCCTCCCAGGCTGATGGCACAGAAAAAGTGCGGCGGTATGTGCCTGTGGGATTTTCCGTGGGCACATGCGGCGGGCACACGGGAAATGGATATATCACATTTGTGTACTGAGGCCTGCCATGTCCCTGGAGTTGCCAGTGGCCAGGCACATTAATTTTAGTCCACTCAACCTCCGGTGCTTGGAGGCTTGATTTGGTATCCTGACTTGAATTATCTGGAGTATCCAATGTTGTACTCGCCAGAGTGCTCGCTATGTCGCTGTCTACTCTTGATCTGGGATTTCCAGGCTCTGGAGCCTCCAATGGATTACTGGAATATTGGAAGTCCCATGTCCCATTGAGCAGCAGCGATGTTGTGGGGATGTGATATGCTCGGGGAGGGAGCCGATTCCGTTGAAAGACGAGCTCATTGCCGTAATCGGGCAACTCGCCTTGACCTGTGGCCAGCACAAAATTTGATTCTAGAGAAGGCATATTTATTGACAAAGCACTTAATTATTTGGAGTGACAATAAGGAGTACGGAATAAAGCAAGGTCTAAGGTCTATTTGAAGGGAACAGGTGTGGAGAAAGGCATGAAGGAAGCTATAAACCCGTGATAGCCGTGATAACGAACGTAGTGGTGTCCTGCATGTAAATAACGTAAAAAGCTCCTTGTGGCCGTTTCTAGCTTCTTGTCAAAGTTTATGTATTGGCAGAGACAACAGAGTAGAGAGTAATGTGGACCAGTGATCTTGCCAACACAGGTTAATGAGCGATGTCGGTATCGTTTCTCCTCTGGCGGGGAAACAGCGTCCGTGTCCAATGGGGCAGAGCGCCCTTGGCAGAGTAACTTCAACCGGTCCGTTTCGGTCCGGTGTATATCAGATGCCCATTTACCCCGCATATACAAAATGTGCAGAATATGTGAATGATAAGTCATGCTTTACTTCGTGGCGGACTTATATCGACGGAATATTTCCATATCAATTCTACGCTATCCTAAAGGTTTCTCGGCGTTGCTGATGTTCCACATGCGTGGGTTGGATTCAGAAAACAGAGCAAAGCAAATCTCTAGTTGCGTTCGCCTTATTGTAAGATACATTATGGGACTTCTTTCACTTTGCGTGGCACCCTGTAATCGATATAAATTAAATGCAGCTTGTTATGGGCATATAGCTATGGGTAACCCCGGCACTTAGACTTATTTCCTCTAAATATACCGGAGCCAGCTTTACGACTGACTCAATTGCTGGAGTGGTTTATTGAGGCCAACAACGCCAATAATACCCCAGAACTTGTATTTAGCCTATTGTGCCTCCAACTTCACACGTGAAAGAAACAGCAAGCCGTAGGAGTGTTTATTATTTGCAGCATGAGTTTATTAATGAATTGTCAGTACGATATTCAATAAGAAATATAAGGTCTGTACTTTTATGTCGTGCCAGTTCTGTGTTCTGAGATCAATTTCCCAGCCGTTTGAGGTGATAAAGGTGGGCAGGTTGTTGGTGGCCGAGGCTCATTAGCGCCAAGCGTTATTACCGCGCATGAGCCTCCCAACGTTCGCACTTGCGTCCTCGCACTACAACCTTCACTATCCATACCAACGATTACTACAGTTACTTTTAAGAACTTGCTCTAACTGGGATACCTTTTATTTGTCTTTTGTGCTATGTGAACCTGTGCTACCCATCTTATACCATACCAATGACCCCACATATTCCAACATAATCTCTGGAATTTTGCCTCCATGAACAGACCCCGAAGACCCCTATTATCTAGGTCGCGAGCGGCGCATGCAGTAAGAATACCCTGTTTGTATACTGCGGCTCTTACGCATCCTTACGGAGTTCCTCGTTGTTATAGCCACCCAGGTGCTGACTGCAGCTTCTTGTAGTGCGACGTTTGCAGACGAAAAAAAATCCGGTGTGTTTAATCCAACGTGCCAATTGCTGCTTATTCCCAATGTTAAACTGACTTTAAATAGGTGCAATGGGGGGCAGCCTTGTGCCACATGCTTATCTTCCGGCCATGAATGTATCTATGGTGCTGAGGCGGGCCCGTAAGTTATCACTGCGATACTATTGCTGACACGCTGACAAAAACGAAGGAAGGGGAAGAGTGACTTGATTCTCGATGGAGTTTTGCGCATGGAGAGGCATCTTGAAGAAATGAGCGCTATAATTGTAACCCCCCTATTTTTGATTTACCTGCAAAGTAGTCACCAATTGGCTTTTCTAACCCCTGGACCAGGCTTCCAACGTGGGCGTGCTTGGCCACCGCGTATTGACGGATCCGGCCATCTCACCTGAAGTGACACACTCTCATGATATTGCGGAACGTTCCTCGCACCATCATTCTCAGTCAGCAACTGGAAATGATGCGCAAGGAGTGCACAATGCTGTGCTTTCCTCTCTCCACACGTCTACGACTGAATCGGTCCTTGACTGGCCACATTTTGATATATTTCCTTCAATAGGACAAAACTATACTCCCATCTTCCAGCTCGAGAAATCTCGACCGCCCTTGACAACTATGACTTCTGCAGCGGTCCCATACCTCCGTGCTGATGAGGTACAACAGGTAATAGAAGCATTTCAATCATCTATCAATTTCTTCTACCCAACGATGTTAAAAGACAAACTTGTTGCAGTCCAAAATCTAGTTCTCTCGGGGAATCTAGATGACAGTGTTTCATCTTGTATTTCCCTGCTAGTTATGGCTCTAGGCTGCGCGAGTCAGGTTGTCAGTTTACTATTCAACACGTCGGCCTTGACTTCGCAATCATTGGAATATCAGATATCACAAAGAAGATTGGCAGAGGTGTACTTCGATGGAGTTCTGAAGAGATTGCATACTACGCAATTAGAGATATCAACAGAGTCGACACAGTGCCTCTTTTTTGTCGCGTCAGTATTTCCCTAGACTCCCCGTTGTGGACCTAGACTCCCCGTTGTGGACCATGTTGACGCTTATAGTTTATACTTTGCGTATCTCCAAAGGCCACTACAGGCGTGGTCATACATCAACACAACAGCTGCGAGGTGCCGGCTCTTGTTGTCGTACGGTTCTGCTAATTCACCCGACGAGAACGAGTGCCTAAGGAGGATTTTTTGGTCTTGCTACATTCTTGAAAGGTTTCCCCTCCTACTCTCTTACGCCTGTTGAGAACGTGACTAAAACAATCAGCGATTACCTTGCAGAGCTGGCTGCTCTACCTGCAAGTGGCATCGCCTCTATAGAGTCTACGATCCCACTCCCAGGTCAATACAATACCCATACCATAACCAACAAATTTACGCCCGCCACACCTTTGTCTCCCCCATCTCTTCTCCCTCCGACTGTCCCCAGGTCCGAAGATCAAGAACTCTCTTCCCTCTATTTTCTAGCATGCATATCCATGCGCCGGCTTCTCAACCGAGTTCATGATATGCTATATGCACCTACGACTGGGGTCTCCCCATCTCCGTCGCGATTTCCTACTGTGGTCTCGGAACTATCGCATCAGCTCGATGAATGGCGGGATTTACTTCCCGAGCCATTCAAATTCTCTCTGGATACTGAACCTACACAGACCCAACACGGTGGTTTCTTGCGGCAGCGATATTTGACCTGCCGTAGTGTCATATATAGGCCTTACCTAACATGGGTACTTGAGAACTGGAATAACGGCGCCAGTTGGGAAAACGGTGGAGTGAGCCAAGAAATCCTTAGCAAGTGTGAGATATGTCTCCAGGCTTGCATCCTGCATATTCAGAACCTGCGAGGGTATGTCCACACTATCATGATTGATATGTGGATATGCAGTATGAGCATGACTGGCGGGATGTTGATCTTGACTGCATCATGCCGGATTCCGAGCCTACGGGACCAAGTAAGCGAAGAGTTATTAACGCTTGGGAGCCACCTAAGGGATCTATTTCAGCTGTGGAGCAGAGTGCCTGGGGAGAGTGATGCATCGAGAAGTCCAAGCGTAGCACAGAGCTCGAGGATGATTGGGGAGATTGAGGATTTTATTAAGCAAGAGTACCAGGCTCGAACAGATTCTCGGGAGATGACTAGGAATTATTGAAATGTACCCATAAATTAGCTATCAAACCATCTCTAACGCCGTCTTGCTTTGCGGCTGGAGAGACAGAATAGGCGCTAAGAAGGGAAAATCCCTGGGATTCTCCACTACAATGAACAAATCGTGCCACCATGAATGCATAACCCTTTTCCCACCACTTGGAAGCTCTACACATACCCCTTTGAAGTTTTTGTTCGCATGGTCCCACATGAGCTCTCATTAGCTTACCTTGCCTGAGCTTCCCATGCTTCTAGCCCCGCACCCCGCATTTACCCCGCACGCCAAAAACAACACTCCTCTCGGGGAAGGCGGCCCCGAGAAAATGCGCATGGTCTAATTGTTAGTCCACAGCAATGTAACATACCCGAAAGCAAGGATTCCACACCAGCCAACAGACACATGGTTGATTTGCCGTATATTAAGCACCCTTCCGTACCGGCCCGGACAGGTCCCCCATGTTCGACCTTTCATATTCATCGCTCTTAACCTCTCCCACGGACAAGACTCGGCGTCTCCTACCCCGCAAATTAAGCTACCTTAACACAGGGTTATACCACCACTCAAAAATGATAATAAAGAGCTGGTGATCCGCATATCATCCCTCCTTCTATCCCTCATGCCACCTCAACGTCGAGAGGGAAAGGAGCTCATATCGCAGTTTTCACTTCAATTGTCGCAATTACACTGCCGCCTGGTGATTGTTCGCTAATAATCCATCATGGCTGAAGACGCGAAAGGAGATGTTCATCTCTATGAAAATGCATCACGAGACGAGACGGCCAAAGTTGGATTGGTTGGAGAAGCGCTACAACTCTCCGATGAGGTCGATGCGGCTCGGTACAGCCCATGGACTAAGAGCATGTTCAGACTGTACGGTGTTCTCGCAGTTGCTTACCTGTGCGGATGTTTGAATGGCTATGATGGCTCCCTTATGGGTGGCCTGAATGCGCTTGTGAATTATCAGCACTACTTTGGCCTGTATGTCCATTCCCTTTGCGACCTCGAATGTGTTTCCGGTTACTGATTGAACTCGATATCAAGGTCACAGGCCGGATCTAGCACTGGAATTGTCTTTGCTATGTACAACATCGGCTCCATTCCCGCAGTCTTCTTGACGGGACCGGTGAACGATTTGTGGGGCCGCCGCATGGGAATGTTCACTGGCGCATTGATTATCATCATTGGCACATGTGTTCAAGCGCCATCCACTAATCGCGGGACGTTTCTTGCAGGCCGTTTTATTCTCGGTTTTGGCGTCAGTTTCTGCTGTGTTTCTGCGCCGTGTTATGTCAGTGAGATGGCTCATCCCTCATGGCGTGGAACTCTTACTGGCCTGTACAATTGCACTTGGTAAGCAAAATACGGAATAAATTCTTGTCGGTAGTAAATCTAACCATTGTCAAGGTATATTGGTTCTATAATTGCAAGCTGGATTGTATACGGCTGCAGTTACTACGATAATTCTTACAACTGGCGCATCCCAATTTGGTGTCAGCTATTCACATCTACTCTTGTTGCCGTCGGAGTCTGGTTTCTCCCCGAGTCCCCAAGATGGCTCATGGCCCAAGACAGGGTTGAAGATGCGGCCAATGTCCTTGCGCGGTACCACGGCGAGGGATCAGTATCGCACCCAATGGTACAGCTGCAAATGAAAGAGATGTCCCATCAGATCAGTAGCGATGCGTCAGACAAGAAATGGTACGATTACCATGAGCTTTGGAATACTCATTCTGCCAGGCGCCGCTTGATTTGCGTTATTGGAATGGCATGGTTTGGTCAGATTTCAGGAAACAGTTTAACATCTTACTATCTGCCTGAGATGGCAAGGCAAGCCGGCATCGATGATCAACACACCCAGCTAGTTCTCAACGCTATCAACCCTGTACTTTGCTTGTTCGCGTCTTGCGCCGGCGCTCGCCTCACAGACAAAATTGGACGCAGACCACTCCTCCTTTACAGCATTGTGTTCTGCTCCTTTTGCTTCGCTATAATGACCGGCTGTTCGCACTTGGTCGACGTCGATCCATCAAACAAATCCGCTGCTAATGCATCTATCGCATTCATCTACGTTTTTGGTATAGTGTTCTCTTTTGCATGGACGCCTCTACAAAGCATGTACATCGCAGAGACCCTCCCTACGTCTACCCGTGCCAAGGGAACTGCAGTTGGAAACCTTAGCTCCTCGATTGCTTCTACAATAATCCAGTACGCATCGGGGCCCGCCTTCGAGAAGATCGGTTATTATTTCTATATATTCTTCGTGTTTTGGGACCTGCTTGAGTGGGTGGTGATGTATTTCTTTTTCCCTGAGACTAAGGAGCGCACTCTCGAGGAGCTGGCGGAGGTCTTTGAAGCGCCGAACCCAGTGAAGAAGAGTTTGGAAAAGAGAAGCGCGAGGACTGTGATGGCTACGATGCGCGTTGATACTTTGGATGAGAAGGACGCAGTGCGATAGCGTCACGTATAATTCTTATGTTTACATTATAGTCTCCTCCAAGTAACTATAATATCCAAATATTTTTCTCTTGATCATTTGTGAATCTAAACAAACCTGCTAATCCAACTTCTGCTTTGAATGTGCAAAACTTCTATTCTCTCCTTCGTCGCCATCAAGCACCACCACCATGGATCCGACGACAAGCAATCACATCACTCGAACCCGCGATCAATCAAGGACGGGAATGGGGTATATTAGGAGCAACCAATGTTGCAAGGCTTTCTGGTAGGTGCTGGGTAAGATGGTTTGCTCAGGGGTTGGCTCAGGACGAGTTTGGGAATCACCCCCGTGTGCATTTGGTCGCCACTTTCACAAATATAGAACGGCGCCGAAATTTTGCCCGAGTGAGGAATATTTGCCATATTTCAAGGAACTTGGTTTTATCCAAATATAGGGTGACGATGTACAATTTAAGGGGAGATGGCGTAGTAATTTACTCGGGGAAGGCGATAAGTAATGGAGGGGCGCGAGCTAGCTTTTTGGATTGCTAATTATTCTCTTCCTGTTTATATTGTCGGCATCTGATATGAAGGGATCGATAGTTAGAAGAATAAATAGACCAAGCCAATCACAACGTATCATATAAATAGTCGGGCCAACTGCAGCAGAACTGCCTCGGCTACAAACATGGCTATCGATTTGCGGACCTTAATTGGTACACAGATTCATTACCTATAACAAGATACCAAGAGGTGCTTGTCAGAATCCAGAAGCTTGTCGTCACTTGGTAATAGGAGGTAAAAAGGGGTTGTGGGCAGCCGACTAAGTAGAAGACGGGGTAATTATTGTGGGACTTTTGGTCCGAATTACACCCATCAACAACCCCAGACGGCAATGACAAGATTTCTTTGGACAAAAATCTTCTCTAACACTTCTGAAGGTGCCGAGCATCTTGGCCCTCTTGGCTGTTTGTCGTCAACCTTGGATGGTGACTACAAAGATGTTTCTAAATAAATATATATTTTCGACCACCTCTGACATTGCCCTGCACCTTGGCGTCCTTGGCCCTCTTCCCCACTTCAATAGACGGCCACCACAACTAAAAACATCATTACAACCGTGCAATTCGTCCGTTCTCTCCGAATTGTTCGGGGATTAGAGACTAAATCAAGTTAGTGATTCAAAAGCGGTGCTATCGCACACGAACAATGCCTATTTTCGTACGTTAAGCTAGCGATTCAAAAGAGGTGTTGCTACACGCGACACATTTCCTATTCCTGTACCAACAACTCTAACAACGCCAAGTGCACACCAAGTATACCAAGCATCACGACAAAACATTGGCCGCGACGTGGGTTTGACGTCTGCTCTTGGCTGTCTCCGCGAGGAGGTTCATCACGAAATCAGACCTCCTTGTCCTATTATTAGGAGATATTGCGTACGAGACTGAAAATGCCACCATGCGTACGCGTACAAGTATCGGAGTAATTCCTCTCTGTGTTTTCTTTCGTTCATCTCATTATCGTCATCATCATTCCTTCTTTCTCACGTTTTGTTTCTTAAGCTTTAAGCTACTCAGCTGGCCTGCCTTTGATTTATTTACGGCTGGACCGTTCTTTACTGTACCAGACCTTCATCCTTCTCGTTCTTGAGATTACAATCCAAAGCCAATTCGCTACTTGACATCCATCGCAATCATGCGCTTTCTTCCCATTATCCTCCTGGCCGGCCTCGTCTCGACCTCCATTGCCGCACCGCATAAGAACGGCGGCGGACAAGGCAAGAATGCAGCCAATGCAGCAGCCAAGAACGGAGCCGCCGTAGGTGGACATAAGGGTGGAAAGGCCGGAGCTGCCGCGGCCGCGGCCGCGGCTGCTGCTGCTGCTGCTGGGACCGGCGCTGCAGCTGTTGCCGCAAACGGAACCGCCGCCGCCGCTGGGGAAGAGGAGGTGGAGGATCCTAACAAGCTTGACCTTACTGGTGTTTTTGGCACAGCTGTTGCCCTCCAAGGTGGCGACATTCAACAGGATGTTTTATTCACCAAGTCTGCCGTGGGATCTCTCGAGGTCGAGTTCAAGAATACTGCAGGTCGCACTCTTACCGTTACCGAGAATAAGACACCTGCCGCTCCACCCGCAGGCTTCCAGGCACTTGAGCCAAGCAGTTTCAAGATTAACTTGGCTGAAGGCGCTGATGCGTTGACGTTACAGAAGGTGGACTATGTTATCGACCCAGCCAGTAAGTGTTCTTCGAATATTATGCAATGACAGATTGCTAATACCATCCAGGCCCCGACATCGTCGGTCTCGACATCGCCAACGGCCAGATCGGCAAGCTCTGCACCGAGACAAATACCTTCATCATCGACAAAGCCCTGGGAGAGATTGAGTTCGAGGCTGAAGAGAACGAGCTTACTCTTACTGTTACCAACATGAACGGCGAATGGGGTATCTTTGTTCCCGTTGCTGCTGCTGCCAATGCTGCCGCTGGTGGCAAGGCCGCTGATGGAAAGGCTGCCGCTGCCGGTGGTGAAGCTGCCGCCGCTGCTGCTGGTGAAGAAGCCGAAAAGGAGGGAGAGACTGACGTCGACGGTAAATTCAATACTGCTGTCGCCACACCCGCTGGATTCCAGAAGACCGATATTCTCTTCACAGGCAACGTAAGTAACACCTAGTCCAATCTACAGACGATACTAACCCCTATCCAGGAAGCCGGAAACCTTGAAGTCGAAGTCAACGCCACAGCTGCCAACGCCGTGACTGTTGTCAACGGCAACCCCACTGGAAACCCTCCCGCAGGCTTCCTCTTCGTTGACCCGCAATCCTTCAAGATCTCTACCAAGAGCGCGACTGCCGCTACCGACACCGTTAAGGTTGACTACATCTTCTCTGCGGCGATCCTCGCTGCTGTCGACCCTACGCAAGGTCGTGTCGGCAAGCTGGACACAGCGACCAATGAGTACGTCGTTGATGGCGTCGGAGAGTTCGAGTTCGAGGCGGAAGAGAACGAGTGGAGTCTCACAGTCCCCGATCTTAACGGCGAGTGGGCCATTTTGATCCCACAAGCAGCAGTGTTGTGAGCGGTGATGTGAAGGGTGGGATTGGGGTGTTTGGTGGTACAGTTCCAGAGTTTTTATTTGTAGGTATTAGAAAATGGCGAAGAAAATCACGGGAGTGATTGGAGTTTGTACAATACAATATATATATATGTACCTCATATATACAAGGGCCCCATTACACCCTCCAACGTTTATATTTCAGTGCAAAATGCCGCCAACACCCCGCCGCCCCGTTCCAGCCCCCAAAAATTCCACAAACGCCTCCTCGTACTAAATCATCAAGTTATGAACACGTCGCACATATATTATCCCCTCGCCTTGACACAGACGGCAATCAGTCGATCGACATACGTCTCCGGCTCATCCACCTCTTTCATCGCGCCTCCCCTCGTGCCCATCTGCGCAGCAGGCATCATCTTCACCATCTCGGTCCCACCAAGCCCATCGTCATCCCCACCACCCTCACCATCACGCCCAACAACAACACTGACCTCCTGGCTGATCATGATCCCCCCGAACGCTTGTTCCTCCACCAGCATAGCTTCAGACCCACTCTCCAAACTATGCCTTGGCGGCGACAGCGCCTCCCTCTCCTCGTGCCTCCGCCCGATTCGCACACCCAAAAATCGGCGCTGCGCTCTAGGCGGCGGCATTGGCATCGGAATCTCCATCGCGCTATCTCCATACACCGAGTCCAAGCGCTTAAACCCATCGCTCGACTCCCTCCGTCCGGACGAACTCATAATGCTCTTCCTCCCATCGTCAACGGAGGCCCTCCTCCTACTCAGTATCGGCGCAAACTCGCGATGCACCTTGCGCGTAAAGTGCTGGTGGTCTGGACTGTTTTTGTACACGTACTGCTGGGTGCGGAAGAAGCTGAGAGGAACGAATTCCAGTTTCTGGCCGCGCGCGCGGTACTGGATGGGCACGATGAGGCGGAATGCGAGCATGGATGCGCGGCCAGGCGGAGCGTCGGCGTTGGGCCCGCGGCAGGGTACGGTGAGGGGCTGGGCGATGAGGAGGGCATCGTTGAAGTGCGGGTCGTCGATTTCGTCACTCAATGCCACGAGTGTGTCGCGGAATTCTATGGCGAATAACTGCTCCTTGGATACGGTAACGGCCTTTAGCGCTTTTGTGTCCAGGAATTTTAGGCATGCCGAGACTGACATCCCATCGAGTTGAGAGAGGTACTCGGTCTCCCAGCCCCTGAGATTGTCGATTGGTAACTGCATTGAAGGAAGTTGATTTCTGCGGTTCTTGGGAACGAGTATATCAAAACCACCGCGCACACTAGCTCTGAGTGCGAACAGTGCCAGGTGGACACCGGGGTCCATAATGGGCGTGTCTTTCGAGTATTCGTACATAGTAGCGAGACGTCCTGGAAGATCATCGCAGTTGATTTGCATGCTGCGGGATAAGATACGAGCAACGCTTTGTATTTCAGCAAAGCGGTAGCCAGATGCGGCAAGGCGATCAGCTTCTGCTTTTTCCACGTTGCGGACAAGAATAAGAAGCTGCCCTTTACTGAGAACAGGGGCTCCTGCTACGTTTCTCTCTTCGTCCGTGGAAGGGGGGTTTGATCCTTTTGCTTGGGCCTTGGAGTCATTGCCGTGTATTTCGCCAGTTTTGAATATCTCGTCGAACAGGACGCCGACATTTTCCAATGGTTCGTTTAACTGTTCTGCGAGACCTGCGGCGGCAATACAAAATAGTTCGCGGAATACGACCGAATAGTCATCAGTATACCCATCCTCGCTGCCAGGGGCTTCGGTCTCTGCCTTCACCCCAGGCCGGTATTTCTTCGTTTGCTGGAGGTGAGTGCGCATACCAGGCAGGAGGCTGGATATGCTACTCCAGTTGCGCGTAGTGCGGAAAATCCACTGGAATACCGGATGGGACGTTCCAAATATTTCATCAAAAGACTACGTATGCGTTAATATATGAGATAATTTAATATAGGGATCTTGCGATAAACATACCCATTCAACATACGAAGTCGTGACTTTCTGGTTTGGTAGAACACCTTCGGGTGTCACCAGAAGCCTTCCATTCCGATCAAAAATCGCAGAAGCCAAGACAACCTGCTGAGCCCTGTTGGCGGATCGAGTTCTCCTCCTCTGTGTAATAACGGTGAGGGCAAGAATGATAACGCAGGCAGCAACAGACTATTTTGTGTTAATACCACTTTGAGTATGAAAAGGTGAGCAACCATACCAGAACGATGATGACAATAACGGTCGAGTTCCTGGGAATATCACCGGATGCCGAAGGGTTGGCCGTTTTGAGGCGGTACTGTGTCCCAACGGACGCCACCCAATGCATTCCAAACACAGCACATGCTAAGATGACAGCACATAGAGCTCTCTTCCACCATGAATCAGTCCAGGCCGCGCGAAGGGCGAAAAATACGGATAGTGCTGTGATACTAGCAAAAACAGCGATGACCGCAGACCCTACGACATATCCCACGCTATAAACGCACGTATAGTTCGAAATTCCAGCCTGCCCAAGGTAATGCATCCCGCAGATGGCCAACCCAGCCAGCGCACCACCAACGGGTAGTCGGATCTTGCTGATCTTGTCGCTGGACCCGACGGCCATGAAGGCGGCCAGGAGCACGATGATCGGAACGAAGAAGGAGAGGGCTGTGAAGCCGGGGTTGTACGCGATCTGGATCGCGAGATGCCCATCGCCGAGAACGGTTGCGCGGTTGCCGATGTAATGCATGCACCAGATTGAGATGCCTCCCATGGAGATTGACGAACTAAAGAGGAGAGACCTGGTCGTGATCCATTAGCATTGGCAGCAACTGGAACTTCTCGGTCGGAACGCACCAGTTATAGAGTCCTTTCCCGGCAGTCCTCCGGTGAAGGAGCTCCAAAGTCGTCCATGCTCCGATAAAGCTGACCAAGTACGACAGCACCACAAATCCTGGAGTGAACTCTCTGGGGACGATGCGTCCCTCCCAGGCCTTCCAGTCGATCGTATTGTCCGTCATGTCATTCTAAGGATCGTCGTGACTGAGACGTTGTTTCGCCTTTCGATCGACAGGTATAGTACAGATAGTACGCGATTGACGGGGGATAATCCAACCCCTTTCTCGAGGACAGGCACCAACCAGGGTATTATCCATTTTCAGATCCTCCAACTGAGCCAATGCTGCATCTAGCCCGGTGCGAATTATCACACTTGTGGCGCTCCAATAGGGAAAGAGCAATGCATAAACAAGAAATAATACCCGAGGCACATTGCAAAGTACTCTAGATGCTTCGTGGTACACTTTTGCACGAGCCCATGGAGCTGGACCTCTCTCAGCTGAAGCCACACGTATATTGAACGCCACCAACCTATTCCCTGCGAATGATCGCTCGGGGCACATACCTGGTCCCGCTTTGTGGATATGATGGGTGGGGTGCGTGCGTGTGGTTTAAAAGCCCAGAGTAGTCCAGAGTTTGGACCCGGACCGTGCATCGCTAAGAACTGGCAGTTGCCGATTATGCAATTGCTGAATATTTTGCGGCAGAGTAACCGGCTGAAGTCTCCTTCCTGTTCGATATATGTAGGCAGCTGACTCTTGTAATTGGCCATAAAATGATAACTGAGGTGAAATGAGATAGAAAAGCCTTGGTTTTCTGTTTTCTGTATCTTTTGACTAAGTATAGCTACCAAGACACGGCTGGTGCTCGGGACGAAGAGCTGCACAACTTCCCGTAGGGCTCTGATTAGCGCGGCTGGACCGGGGGCACAGCCGGAGAGTTTTGGGCCATAAGAAGTGGGAAGAAGCTCGCGTATCGGGATGCCTGTGTAGGATCACTGTCTGTTTAAGATGCCTGCATGGGCGGGTGAAACTATCACAACCGTCTCTATTGATGCAGCTAATACTTGCCGTGCAGATACGCGTCTGCCGGTCGCAGCGTTCTGTTCCATCATGCAGCAAAATGAGGGGAAGGATAGCATCGATTTCAAGTCTGGCAAGTCTGGCAAGTCTATGAGAAAATAGTCAATTTTGGATCAGACCCCGGAATAAGAGATAAAGGGTTCACTAGACTGTAGAACACACGTGGGTGTCTGGCCCTGGTGGATGAGCGCCGCTCGAACAGCTGGTACAGCTGAGGATTGGTGGGGCAGACAAAACGTGGTTTTGGTCCAGACGCTAGATAAGTCCAAAACAGAAGACGGGCTCGGCGACATCCGAGAGGGACAGGTAAATCGACAATAATTTGTAGTCGTATATTACAAACTACGAATTCCCCAAAGCGATATGGTGCGTCGGCTCTAAGACCATCACGTCTAGCACGATGCGCTCGAAGATTCCGGGAGATCGGAGAGGCGCAGCACTGTCACAGGAACTGACTGCAAGGAGAACACGTCAGGACTTATCGGCCTAGCACCGGCGAAGGAGATCTCGACATCGCTGGAGGTCGTGTTGAAGCTGATAGACTGCCGCATTCCCAGCACCAGTTAGGCTCGGGCTTGACATTGCACCGCGCCGCACGGGCCGCCTTGCGCGTTCACATCTAAAGACTCATATAATGGCAGATCGCGGACAAATTTACCTCCGAAACGACCTACGTTGAGAGCTTCTACCTAACTCTATAACACGTTGTTGCTTGATATATCTATCCATTAACCCTCCATAGTGTAGCTAAACCAATATTACTATTTACCTCTCACTCCAACTTTCTCTAAATCCCAATGGCGACGCCCTCATCCACAACAGTCCTCGTAACCGGCGGCTCAGGCTTCATCGGCTCCTACGTCATCCTCGCCCTCCTCTCAGAAGGCTACACAGTCCGCACCACCGTCCGCAACGTCTCCCGCTCCGCCAGCGTGATCACCGCTCTCAAAAACGGCGGCGCCACCCCCGCCTCCCTCGAGCGCCTCACCTTCATCGCCGCGTCCCTCGACAGCGACGATGGCTGGGCCGAGGCTGTGAAGGGATGCACATACGTGCACCACGTCGCATCGCCCTTCCCCGCCGAGCTGCCCAAACATGAAGACGACCTCATTATTCCCGCGCGCGACGGCTCGTTGCGCGTTCTCAAAGCTGCTGCTGCGGCAGGCGTGAAGCGGGTGGTGCTGACGAGCAGTATGGGGGCGGTGGATTACGGACATGCGCCGCGGGCGGCGCCGTTTACGGAGGAGGACTGGACGGTGCTTGATGGCAGCGTGAAGGTGCCGCCGTATATGAAGTCCAAGACGATTGCGGAGAAAGCTGCGTGGGAGTTTGTGGAGTCCGACGCCAATAGTGGCGGGATGGAGCTTGTGGTTGTGCTCCCCGTCATGGTGTTTGGCCCGGCGCTGTCGAAGGATACCTCGACGTCGTTGATGGCTATCACGAAGCTTATGGATGGGAGTGTGCCGGCGTGCCCAAACCTGAATTACAATATTGTCGACGTACGTGATATTGCATCGCTACACCTCCTCGCCATGACGAGGTCTGAAGCCGTGGGCCAGCGCTTCATCGGTGCCAGCAGCGATAAATCGAAGTCCATGTACCAGCTTGGCCAGATCATTAAGGCGAAGAGACCCCAGAATGCAAAGAAAGTCCCGAGTATCCAGGTCCCGAATTTCGTCGTTCATGGCCTCGCATTGTTTGATAAGACGATAAAGCTGATCCTCCCGGATTTGGGGGAAGTAAGGGAGTCCAGTAATAAGAAGGCGCGCGAGACACTTGGGTGGCAACCTCGCGGGGTGGAGGAGACTGTTGTAGATACGGTGGATAGTGTGGTGAAGCATGGGCTAGTTTGATAAAGTTGTGAGAGCGAATTAGTATTATACCTTGGTAATTGCGGATTTTTATTTTATTTATGTTTATTCTCCGGGATCAATTGAATATAAGTGAATATAATAATTCCGTAACAATTATTTGCATGTCACGATATATACATGAGGAAGAACACAAAGCACGAGAAGCTCTGTCATCCGAATATGCCCAAAGTACAGGTAATTCATAACTATAGTCCAGGAGCAGAATATACAGCCTCATCTAGAGAGATATATAATGCCAAACGAACAAGAATGATGGACCCGGAATAAGATACACTATTCTACAGAGCTGCGTGTGTTGCGCCGTATAAAAACATATCCACCATAAACATCATAATCGATGCAAGACTAGCCCTCTACGCCGATACCTACACACATATCCTCACACAAAAATCTAGCTTATATGACCTCGCCGACGATCTTCGCCGCCTCGCGATACGTCTTGAGCAGCTTCTCGCACTTCTCGCGCTCTTTCTTGACGGCATCATCTTCGTAGAGGAGCTCCTCGAACATGTCCTCGCGGTACAGCTCGCTGACCAAGCGGTTCTGGACTACGTCCTTGGAGTGGTTGACCAAGAGGTGCATCACGGCCTTGGGGACTTGGTCGGCAATGGACTCGCGCACAATGTCGAAGTAGGACGAGATGAGCGCGCGGATAAGCTCCGTCTCCATAGCTTCTCTGTCTGTGAGCGCTGGCTCGGTGTTGTTGCCCTGTGATATGTTAGTGGCTGCAGCTACACTGTGAAAGTGGTCACTTACGAATGGCGAACTATAATCATATTCTCTCGCGTAATCTTCATCGCGTGTTTGTTGAGCTGGGCTGCGGTGCGTGTTCCGCTCTTCCTGCCTCCTGATGCTCTGCGTAATGCTCGGCTCAGCGCTCTGGCTGACGTGACGGCCAAGGTTTGGGTTATGCGCCGACGACGCAGCTTGTCCAGCGCCCGGCCCACCGCCTGGAGCACCGTCCTTCCCGAAGAAGTAGTTAAGGAACGAGTCCTTGGGGTTGTTAGCCTGAGCACCGAATCGTGTCGGCGAGCTGGCGCGCTGCCCGTTGATGCGCTCAGCGATGCTGGAGGAAGTTCCGTTCTGGCGGACGTGGGGCGAAGTGCTGCGTCCGGACTTGTGCATTTTTGAGCGGTGGGGTAGGCCTTCGGCTCTCTCCGCACCTTCCTCCTCGTCCTCGGCGCCGTCAACACCATTTGCAGCGCCAAGCTCTTTTTGGCGTCTCTTCTCGCGCCTCTCGCGCTCCTCTTGGAGGAGCTTCTTCTTCTCGTTCTCCTGCTTCTTGGTGACGACGTGGCTCATGGCTGCTGCCGCACCCAGGAAGTTGGGGTGGTTGGTGTTAATATATGCTCGTTGAATAGAGATGAGAGATTCTACATAGTTTGATGCTGGGCCCAATCGCTCCCGGAGCAGGTCGGACACAACTTCAATAAGCTTGCCTTGTAATCTGGGGAAGCGAGTCAGCTCGGTAGAGCCGCAAGTGTGGCAAATCTTGATGAGTTCTTCGTATACAAGCTCAACGCAACGTTGGCTGGGAATTTCCAACAGCTTAATCTGCGGCTTGACGAGCAGGTCAAATGCCAGCTCGGGGACGAACAGACTTGGCCTTGGTCCCGTAGAGTTTCTAATAGCGGTTCGGATATCTAAAGCAGACAAATTCGTGGTCGGGTCTATCGTCTCGAGAGAGTTGCCGAAAACAGAGTTGAAAATATAATATATCCTGGCTCCACCGCAAAGCTCCTTGGTTGAGATTTCAGTCGACGTACCGTCAATAGACGATATGAAGGACGACGCAAATCGCGTCATAAGTTGCAGGATTAATGCACCCTTGTGCTCCTTGCCGTTAAAATGCATATCTCCATAGCTCGCTAGTTCTTGCTGGGTCTGGCCCATGAGGGTGTTCAGTCTGGCCTTGATATCAGGAAGACGCTCACGAATGTGAGCCATTAGCGTAGTATTGAGGCTCTTGGCTAAGAATTGGGTGCCGCATCTGTTCGCCATATTCCTGTATGCCGGGTGGTGCTTGAAGAAGTCGGATTCGGACTTCAAGGCCTCTGCGAGTGTCTTGTTCCCCTGGATATCTTGTTGCGATCGGTTTACAACTCCAATAAAGCCCAGCTTGAGCGGGTATACTCGTCCCGATAGGATATCCAATGCATTCGTTCCATGGTCCATGAGGTCAATCTTTGTAAGAACGCCAATAGTCCTTCTGCCGAGTGGATCGACATGTCGCGCCAGCTTCAAGGCTTCGGAGTTGACAATATCAACATTCGCGGGAGAGACAGCAAGGATGATGCTGTTCGGCTTCGCGATATACTCGGAGATGAGGTTTCGTGTCTGCTTCTCGATGTCGCTGGGTTGGTCGCCAATAGGCACCTGAATAATTATGTCAACTCCCAATTCCGCACAGAAATTCGCATTACTCTTACCTTGGTGAGACCCGGGAGATCAACAAGAGTCAAGCTCAACACATGTGGAGAGTAAATCTTCAAGTTGATGGGCTGTCTGTTGATACCCTTGTTGTTCCCGGCAATCCTCGCCGTCTCATTCTCAATCTCGCGTTTCACATCTTGGAAGTTGGTGAACTGGCGTCCTGGAATATGATGGAATTCTCCCCATTCGCCTTGTGCCTCGACACTGGCGGGTGTATGGGGTACATGCACTTCGCTTCCTTCAGGTGCGTCATTGTCGCTTGGGACATTAATAAGTTGCAGGATGAGGGGTCTTCGAGTAACTATGCCGCTGCCTCGGGGCAGGAAATCCCTTCCGACGATATTCTCCAACACAGACGATTTGCCCGAGGATTGGGAGCCAACGACGACCTATGTAAGCTGTTAGCAGGGGAAAATATTTGCGGCTATTGTCGCAAAGTGAGGCGTCTCACGATTTGTGGGAGGTCGAGGGAGTCATTGCCGATAGTGTTGAAGACCAGATCCTGGAGCTTGTTGACTATCCCAAGCAAATTCTCTCCGAGAGATGCCATCTTTGTTGACGTTGGTGTCCAGATGGGTTGTTGAAGCTGGTTCAGCGCGTCGGCAAACGACGACACTTGTCTCACATGCGACAATCGCCTGTGCACGTCAAAGGGGAGGCTCGAGCCTTGAGCAAAGAATGGCCCGGTTTTCTGGAGATGTCAATGCCGTGGTGGCAGACTTCACGTTCGGGGTATGAAGCGACAGCTACTGTTTACCCAATCTTGGCCGGACAATTTGCAAGGTTTCGCGATCGAACATCAAGCAGGTTGCCTCCTAACCGCCAAGTCTTCTGTTCCCGGTTTAGCAAAAGCTACGTCACGTGAAAATTTGAACGGGCCGACGGGTTACCGTTTAAAACGCATTATATCATCTATCATCTATCATCTGAGGAGGATTTAATTCTCAAGTGGAAATGTACATGGAACGGACGACTACAAATATACGCATAAACATTCAACAGGCCATAAGTCGCAAATAGGATAGAAATGTGTAACTTTTTGTGCAATAAGTATAGACATCATCACGTGCAAATAAGTACAGACATCTCCAGTGATAATGACAAATGGATCTATAGAATCTTTTTGGCCAGCTACACCGGCTCAGGCAGAACTCCTCATTTCTCATCAAGCTGCACATAGTTGGAAGGGAAAAGTCCAGACTTCCCGTTAAGATGGCCAAACCACCAATCCTCATCGGGGAATTCCTATCATTCGTTAGTAGTGTTAAAAAGAACGGGTCATTGACACTCACCAAGTCTGTAATTTTAGCATCCTCTTCGAAGCTCAACTCGTTGTCTTCGGCAGCCTCGTAGTCATAAATGGCGGTGGCAGTAGGACCGGAGCTAGATGGCTCTGGAGCCGCAGGTGCCGCAGGTGCAGCAGGAGCTTGCGGCTCCTCCGGGGCAGATGGCCTTGAAGGCGCAGCTGGGGCGGCCTCATCGTCCTCGACCAGCTCAACATAGTTGCTAGGGAACAATCCACTCTCGCCCTTGGAGTTGGTGCCCATCCACCAATCATCATCCACCATGTCAATTTCGGTGACATACTCGCCTTCCAGCAGCTCAATCTCGTTATCCTCTGCCTTTTCATAGTCGTACTGCGCGATCGCGCGCTTCCCGCCTTGCTGGGCGCTCTGGCCCGCGGCGACGGCAGCTCCGCCAAATGCAGCACCAGCGAGAGCAGTGCTAGCGGCACGGGCTGGGTCCTGACCCTTGGATTCGTCGGACAGCTCGGATTCATGAGGCACTTCCTTCTCGAGCGAGCGAACTGGCATCGAGGGTGCGTTGTGACGCTCCTCTGGAGCCTCGATATGTTGTTCGCTGCCTCGTGAGACGGGCATGGCAATTCTCACAGGCGACTCGTCACGTTCGGGCGTTGGTGGCGTTGGGCTGCGTGCCACGCGTGGTGGTGAAGGGATGTTGTGGCGGCCCCTGTCATCTTCCTCTTCCTCTTCCTCGGTAGCGGCTGGCCTAGATGGCAGGCCAGGCATGGATACACCTCCAGTAGGTCTAGTTGCCGATGGCACAGGTGGTGGGGAAGCATCTCGATCTCCCGTGGCCGGAACACCCATTGGCGCCGCGCCCTTGAACCTATCTTTGAGTGCGCCAATCCCTCCAGCCGGGGCCGATGGCGCCTCCTCTTCGTCTCGGGCATTATCCTGTTCTTGTTCGCCAGTTCGTTGCTGATCCAAGTCGCTAGCTGCAGATGCGCCGGTGGTGGTAGCGATAGCAACTGGTGCCCATGATTTCCCCTTGTAGCCGCTCTTCCACTCCCCACCGCCGCTCGATTGGCTGGTAACAGGCTCAGCTGGGGCATGAGTTTCTGGCGCACCACTGGTGCCGCGCTCCTTGGCCTTCTTTTCTGCCCAGATTTGAGCTGGAGTCTTGCCGCCCTCATCTGCAAATGTCCGGCTTGCGGCACCTACTGGGGCAGAAGTAGCGTTAGCCGGTGCCGCAGAGTGCAAACCAAAAGTTCCAGGCGTTGGCGCCTTTGTGCCTGCAAAATTCGAAGGTAGCTTGTTCGCTACTTTGGGCTTCGGGAGCGATGTCAAACGCTCGGATTGCTGGAAGGCGGAGGAGCGCTCTGACAGGGACTTGGGTTCGTCGCTTTCTCCACCGGTAGTAGACGCTTTCACAGGTGCGGGTGAAGTATGGCGCGAAGGCTCATCACTGGGCTTCTGGGCCTTTGCCCTTATGGCAGCTATGTCGACCTTGCCCACAGGCTCGTAGGCACCCTTGACCGTGGTTGGGCGGTCATCTTCGACCTTCTTAGCCTTGGCGCGGATTGCAGCAATGTCCACCTTTCCAACTGGCTGGTAGCCGCCCTTCACCACATCGCTAGAATCGGCATCGGATTGTTGCGGCGCACTGTTGAATCTCGAGGGCTCCTGCTTCTGTTTGGTAAGTTCGGCCATGTTGACCTTGGTTGGCTGGTAAGCCGATGGCACCTTTTCAATCTGTGACCTGCTGACTTGAGGGGCATCGGCACCCCATCCATCTTCATCCACATTGCTGTCTCGGCCAGTTTTTCTTGATGCTGCGCCTCCCAGTGGGTTGTAGGACGAACCGGCGCCGCTCTGTGTGGGAGTGAATACGGGCTTCGATGCCACCGCTGGAGCTGGCGCAGCTGCAGATGAGGCACTTCCTGCCGAGTATTTTGAGCCTGAAGCATCGGCGACCTTTTGGATTATGTTTTCTGGGGTGAGATCTCGGTCGGATCGTGCTGTAACCTGGACGTGGTATCCCTGGAAAACATTAGTGTCTGCCAACCAATAGGGCAAAATATACATACATGTAGGATCTTTGAAACTGCTGCTAGATGGCTAGTAAAGTAACCCTTTGTCCTCTCAGGAACTCCTTCGCCGCACTGTGGACCCTGTCAGTGATGTCTATGGTGGGGATAGTGTTGAGTTCGCATACCCATCCTATGAGGACACATTTTGGTAACGCAGTGTTCGAGTCCTTCACTTTCACGAAAGCGAACTGTATGCGACCCTCTGAGAAATCCTCAATGAGATCTTGAAGTTCACCCTCTATTTATGTTATGTCAGCAAGATGTAATCCAAGACAGTCAGGGTACTTTCGAAGCTTACCTCCAGTGTCCTGGACTTTCAAGACACTTTCCTTTGAGCCAGAGTCCTGCTGGAAGGCATTCACGAGAGGCGCAGATACGGAGAAGATTGCCCACTGTGCGTAAGTTGGAGAGTTCGCAGCGGCTCCAGATGGAGGGGGTGCCTGAACGACGCCTTGGTAACTGGACCGGATTGATGGCCCATTGGTCGACGTATTCAGCGAAGCCATAATTGAATAGGAGGATCGATGTAATAGCCTTCGAGGCTATGAGGGGTGAGAGATTTAAAGGGATCCGTGGAGGAAATGTAGGATGTAACAATACAAGAATGGGGTTGTTTTTGGAAGTATGGAAGTTCTGCCTTGTTGGGGCCCTGATGTCCTCACTGACAACTCCGTCACAGCGATGATGCTAAGAGGGGCCCGTTGGATTGCAGCTGACGAACAGTCTAACCGAAATAGCACTAGCGTGCGGCGAACCGCAAAGTTCACTTCTAGACTAAATACCTCGAAAGGTACAAGCAAGGTATATTTGGAGAATGGAGTAGCCTCAGGTGCTTTGGTCCGCCTCACTTCGAGAAAAGAGTCAATAACGCCCTGGATACATACATCCTCTGCGCTCCTTACTTCCCTCCTCTTCGTCTCTTCCTTAAACTTCACAATCCATCTTTCTCTCCGCAATCTTATTCCATAAAGATTACACGCGTGGTCGATTTCCTATCGGTACTCCTGTTCTTCTTTCACTATATATATCTCTCTCTTCTGTGCCCAGGACGGTATCATCCAGTGTCACCACATCTCGGTCTCAGACTACCCCCATAGGACTGCTCCATGCGAAACCAAGGCCGCACCTGTGGAATCTGTAACCGTTTCGCTGGTTAATTCCTTTGACAAGTACTTCCGTTATTTCATCTACCTCTACCATCGCCAACGTTGAGGGAGTACGCTTCTCTCATGGTTCCTCTTTTCCTAACGCACCCGGATCTGGCAGGCGCGACAGTGACAAGATAGCTCACTCGGACAGTAACCAAGCACAGGCCCCTCTGAAAACCCTCTACCGCGACTGGGTGGTTACCAGTGCCATATAACCAACGATGTCAGCTCAGGATGAAGACGACCTGTCGGATGTGTCGATGTCAGCAGAGACGGAATCTTCAGACTCGTCCGACGATGAATCAGATGCGCCTGCACCTGCGCCTCATTCCGAACCTGCCAAACACTACTCGACAGCTCAAAGCCCCGCCGCTGCCCTGTTGGAGAACACCTCGCGGAAACGCAAAGTCCCATCCGACACAAGTGACTCTCCAGCGGACATACCAAAGGGAGACAGGGAACCTGGCCATACCAAGCGTGTCAAATTGGAATTGTCCCCAGATGCGGCTCTTAGGAGCATTCGAACCGCGGAAGGCCGATTACCATCTGATAGGTCTCTGCTGCCAGCAGAAATCTGGCACCATATCTTTACTTTTGCGTCACCAAGAACTCTAGGTCGCTTGTTGCGTGTCAACAAGATATTTAGAGCACATCTTGATCCCCAGTCTCCAGAAAGTCCATATGCTATTACTCCTTTGTCCCGCAGCGTAGTTACGCTGCGCCAGCCAGAAGTCATCTGGCAGGCATCAAGGAGATTATTTCGTCCTTGGATGCCCAATCCTTTGAATGAGATGACGGAACTTGGCATGTGGCAGCTTTCCTGTAATTTTGTTTGCGACTTTTGTGATAAACGGCAAAATCCCGTTTTCCCCATCTCTCCGGATCAGTGGCATTCTGGTCCAGGTGAGGCCGGCGTGCGTCCCATCTGGGCATTTGCCATTCGTGCTTGTGGGCCTTGTTTGCAGCTCCAAACTATCAAGGTAGATGACTATTTTATTTCTTTCGTTTCCAAGCTTGGACTAATCCCTGGTCAGGAAATTGATCTCCTCCTATCCTCGTCTGTGCCATCGCCTCTTATGGCTGCACTGCCCTTCATATTTCTCACCGCTGAGCTTCACGTTGTTGCGTCAACAACCTTGCAGCAAGGCCAGCCACCTACAAACATGCAGATCGGCAAATTCTTCTATAAGTCCCACGTCGAAGACATCAAACAGGAATTTTTCAAAGTGAAAGCGTTGGGCACAGGAACTGCCGAGGAGTGGATTAAAGGACTTGAAACCCGGGGGAAAGAGAAGCGCCTTGATGTGGTCCGATGGGAAAGGTGGGAATCTTCCGGAGGCCTACAGCGTATGCGCAGCAAGGAGTCCACCGATGCCAACGGGACTACTGGAAAGATTGACCTTCGACTACCAGCGGCTGTACCTATGCCTGATGCACACTCCAGTCATGCCCCTCCTGGACTTTCAAAAACCCCGGCCCTTTCCAAGGACCATCTTCCGAGTACTAATTTTGCACATCCTCTTCCGCAGGTGGTGCAATTCCGTAAGCAATACCAAGTGTAAACTGTAAGTGTCTTCTAACTTATATTTAACAGAACCTTTACCACAGCGATTCGATTCCCCTACACAACCCGGGTTTGGCCCATTTCCACGTCCTTTTCCATCCCAAACGAGGCACGAGCGAACGAAAGAAGAGGTCGACAAGTTGAAAGCGGCTAGACGAATAGAAATAGAACGCCGCTGTCTGTTACTTGATCCCCCGATTACTGCCAACCTTTTGGCACATATGGCTTCATTTCAGGCGGCTCTACAGATCATTAAACCTTTTGATGATAACGCGTGGGAGATGCTGAAGCCAAGGTTGCTATCTCAACGCGCTGATGCCCAGCAGCGAGAAGACGACCGGGTGGCGCTTACTCAGGCCGTTCAAGCCAAGTTAGATGAACGGCTATATCAAGATGGGCAAGCAAGAGAAGCCAAGGACTTTGTCGACCACCAATGGGAAGATGCGCAAAGTATTGTTAGAGCCCGTACTGGTGCTTACGCCGATGAGATCATCAGGGATGCCTGGGCATTTGGCAAAACGGTTAATAAGGAAACCAGCCCCAGGTTTGCTGCCGAAGTTCTTCTCTATGTTCGCAAGAGGTTTTATGCCGAAATTGCCAAGGAAGATGCACAATCCCAGGCCACTGGACAGGATTTGCCAGCGGATTCACCAAGTGGAGCCGCATCGAGGAAACTCAGCCTGGAGAACATGAGATGGGTTTTTGATATGAAGATCAAACCGCACACAGAGCAATACCGTAAGGAACTTTTTCTCTGCAACGGATGCGAAAATTTTAAATGGTACGCATTTGAAGGTGTCTGCCAGCATTACGCATCAAAGCATACCAGCGATCTCAGTTCTGGCAGCATCATTGTTCACTGGAAAGCCGAGTGGCCCGAAGAACCTCCTTTCAATCCGGAACCAAGCCTCGGAACAAGTACAGCTGTACCTGCAGCATCGTCTGTGGCTCCATATATCAATGGCGCTCTAACTGCACCGCCGGTGTCGACCCATGGTGGGTACCAGACAGGAGCTGCTCCCATGCCGCCGAATTCAACCCTGCAAGGTTTTTACAACTCTATCCCAGGGCAATTTGCGGATCCTCACCATGCTTTGGACCAGTATATCACCCAAGGCCAAGCCGCATACGTGCCTCCGGCCACTTTCCAAGCCTACCCAGGATTCCCAGGTCCGCAATACCAGGCGCCACAAGAAGCCGCATACCAGCCCTACCCATACTCGGGTTTTGAGCCGCCGTATTCTGGTGCTCCTCCTGTGGTATATGATGCGCCTCAGGCAGCCCCTGGATACCAAGGTACCAATTTCGCGCCATCAACGTCTATCCAGACCCAACATTCTGTGCCTCCCGAGATGCCAAGTCACATCCCTCCTGTTGTTTATAGGACCGAAGAGTATAAAGCGCACCTGCAAGACATCGCGCTTATCGCCAAGAGCCTTTGGAACAGCACCTCTGGAGTCAAGGAAATGCCTGGTAGCGTAAGGGTCTACACCATTCTCTACCACATTCTACAGCGATCCCGAGAAAAGTACGAAGACGACCCTCCTTTGAAAATGCTCATCGATGGGCTGCAAAACAACAAGGATATGCGGCCAGTTCGCAATGTCAACGGGCTCGCCTGCAAGACATGCACTATTGAAAGAGCAAATAAACCCATCAACCCCCATACCGTGTCTTCCAAGGGCACAGGCGCTGCAGACAGGAAACTCTTTTCTTTCCCTCAGTTGCTGAACCATTTTCAATCAACCCACATTGAGAATCCAAAGACAGCCTCGCCTAACCTGGACTGGACCACGGACATGGTCGAGCTTCCAGACAAGAAGAAAATGAGGAACTTGCCTAACGCTACCGGCATGGACGAGTATAAGTTACAGCTGATTAAAGACGCCCTACCAGATGCCTTCCAGCCTGATACTCCCGAGCCTGAAGTTGAACAACCTCAACCATACGATAAAATGTCCCATGAGGATAGCTATGAGCTTGCGCCCTCGAAAGATAACCATGAGCGGTATTATACTATGCCTGCGCGAACGAGCCCGTCTCCTCCAATGGAAACACGTCACCTTCCAGCCCATGAGGTTGGTCAGGGCGGCGCCACTTCCCCACGCATGGTGCCGGATCACAATGATCAGACGGTTACGAGGTATATGGAACGAAGGATTGCATCCCCTATGGGTTATAAGCGGATTAAGCGAGAAATATATCAAGATGACAATGTCAGCGATTATTCGGCAGCACCCAGGCACTACCCCCAGCACGAGGAAGTTGGTCGGCGATCGCGAAATGCGCGCACTCGAGTTATTAGCCCCACCCTTCAGGATATCCCACTACGGCCAGAGTACAACTACGAAGAAGCGAACCTCTTGCCGCGGTTGATTGAGAAAGCAGGTATGGTCGCCAAGCCACCATCGCCTCGATATCAAGCGCAGTATGCAAGACGAGTTGATGACAGTTACTACCGTGCCGAAGAGTCACATCCTCCTGCCGTGTATGACTACCCCAGAACGGCCGCCGTCGCCCAACCGCGGCCTAGGCCGGGTACTAGGGGAACTGGCTCTGAAGATGGAGAGGTGAGGAAACAATCGACGCCCGGCGAAAGTGTAGTCACAAAAGAGGTCTCCGTCGACACTAAGATTGCTGCTGAGCAGTTTCTCGACAACATGTTGCCTGCAGGAACTGGCGAAGAGGCCGGAGCAACTCCAGACAAGGGCCACCGCCCCGACGAGGTAGAGGCAAGGATGCAATGGGCACCTGAGCGCGTCGAAGGTAGCGTGCAGCGGTACATGGCAGAGCCATCGCAGAGGGTCCAGTACAGCACGCGCAACGAGGAGTACCGGCGAGCCGCACTGCGAAACGGATCACCCCCGCCTCCACATATGCGACAAATTCCTGAGACGGCAGGCGCGAGGCAGCCCCAGTACTTACCCTACGGGTACGAAGATCACATAGAGGCGCCCCGCCAGTATTACGCCACGCGCCGCACGTCTGATATGGTCGACCGCCGCTACGTAATGGACGATGTGGTATACCGCGACGAGCGCCCCATCAACCCCGACGCTCACCCGCGCAGCGGCGCCCGTTTCGTCAGTTACGAAGGCCTTCGTTACGATGACGAGGTTCCCCGCTCCCACTCCCCCGTCTATATCACCGACCGGCTCCCGGAGCGCCGCGAATACCGCGCCCTCACCCCTACCGGGAGACATTACGCTCCACAGGACCCGATATACGAACGCCGCCGATCACCACTGCCGCAGCAACCCATAGAGCAGGGGGCATACGAGCGCGTGCCCAGACCAGGGTACTACCGCGCGCATCCAGACGAGCAGCCACGGCGGCATCCGGGCGAGCCACGCGTAGAGTACGTGCGGGCGGACACGCAAGGGGAGTATGTCGTGCAGAGACCTCCTCTACGGAGAGAGCAGGAGGCTGTGTATACATATGATGATATGCCACGGTACGAGGAAGTGCCTCAGAGATATCAGGAGGCGCCCAGGTACGATGAGCCACCACCGCGTCACCAGCGACAGCCGGTGTATGAAGAGGCGCCGCAAAGACCAGTGTATGAGCGTGCTGGTGCAGGTTCGGGGCCAGGAGCGGGGGCCGCAGTATCAAGGAACGATCCGGAGTACTATGAGGAGTATGACCCGCGCCACCCGGCACCGCCACCAGAGGTGTCACAAAGGTCGCTGAGGTATGACTGAAACTCGGCTGGGGGCAATATACGTTTGAGAGGGCTCGATTTGGGTCGGCCTCTTCTATTTTTATTCCTTTTTTTGACGCGCGGTATGAAATTGGCGCTGCATGTGGGGTTGGGTTGATGACGTTGTATAAATTCGCGGTGGGAAAATGGGAAATCCGAAGGATGCTTGTGGATCTTGTTCTGAATTGTACAGTATTTTTACTTCTTCTTGGGAGGCGGCTATTTTTGGGACACTGCGACAAGGGGGATTCAAAAACATTGGGTTTGCTTTAGGTGTATAAACTGTACGAATATATTTCTGGAAAGGGGTGCAGCGAGAGAGAGCAAGCAGGCGCCTGAGGGGTTATGGGTCTATAGTTTGGATACTACTTTGTGGAGCTGTACGCTCTATAATAATATTAGGGGGAGTTACCAGCCAGTCAATCTTTCTCTGTACCTGTATGCGTGATTCCCCTCCGCTTCCTCGTAAATCGAAGTCGCAAGCAAACCACTTCATAGCGACCAACGAGTCCTATATTCCACCTCCGTGCCCTTCCCTCAGAAGACCACATGTGATACCTCACCGCACGTACCTCCCCCCAAAGCATCCACATGTTTTCACAGCCCGACCTCGGCCTTACCATTGCAGTCCAGCCTGCTCTATAACCACTCATATATAACGTTGCAAATATAGCAAGTTTTAGGTACACAAGGTCAATCCCATACAGTATCTGGAAACCTCGAGGGAGTCCCAGGGTATGGTCGATCAATGGCCTGGGGAGAGGGACAAGGGGAGATTCTCGGTATAATAAAACACCGACACGGGATGGGATTGTCGGTCAGTGGCGACTACATGGTAGAAGGCGTTGTTGATCTCGCACTCTCATCTTCCATGGATGAAGGGCGGCGGATGGGCGGAACGTTGTGCTCGGGGGAAAGTATGTGTGTGCGAGGAGAGTTATTTACGCCGACTAAGCGCAATCTGTTCCAGCCCGTACGCAATTGTCGACGAGCGCGTCCTAACCAGGCATTCCATAGCAACCACAGAGTCAAGAGATCAGCAAGAAAAGCAGTTCATCATGGTGACCGAAGAAGTAAATAATATTATCCGCCCACCCCCATTATACAAAAAAAAATGCGCTGCGCAGATTTATGTAGGCTAACTAACAACAAACGACAACGCAAGAAAAATAGGAGGTCCCGTGTAGGTTGTTCCGTATATACAACGTCCGCTCTCCTTTCTGTTCCTGTCCTCCTCTCTCTCTGTAGCTCCCCTGTCGTAGATTTTTCGTTCGAAGCGTGGCGAACTCTCATTCGCGACTCATCCATTCATACCATGCTCTCTAGACTCCACATCTCTATTCGTTCACCCGCTCAACTCCATGCAGCATCTACAGGTAGATGTAGCACATGAATCCGTTCTGGGTATCCATAACCTCGCCAATGGTGGCGCTCTTGCCAACAGCGCCCATATCCATCCAGTCGTTAAGGGTACCAAGCGGCAACGGTGGGTCGTTGAAGATGTTGATGCTGCCGGCAATGGCGTTCTGACGGTTCTTCAGGTCCTGGTTTTGCCAGATCCACCATGTGCGATCAATCTGTCCGTGGTGGAGCCAGAACATGGGGTCTCCGGGGGAGACGAAGAAATCTCCACCTGGGTCACCACCAATGGTGTAGTGACCACCGGCGTGGACACCGTAGAAGCCATCGAGGAAGGGAGTACCGTCAACAACACCCTGCATGGTGTCCTGGAAGGGGCCCATGGCCTTGTTGTTGGCGATCAAGTCAGTGATGCCGGCATCGGTGAGCCAGCGCGAGGAAACCCACTGGCTAACGTCACGGGAGAGGCAACGGGGCTCGTAGGCGAGGAAGTTGGCGGCAGGGACCTGGGCAGCATCCGAGGTGGGAGCCGTGGGGGAGATGTTGACGATCCAGTTCTTGAAGGGACCGGTCTTGACGCAGCCTCCGCCAGATCCGGGAGGGATGCAGTTCACGCCGGTGGGGAGGGCGTTAGTGCAGTTGTGCGCGGCGTAGACGCCGTTACCGCCCATGGAGTAGGCGGAGCCATCAAAATAGGCCGAGTTGACGGGGTCGGAGGCAGACTTGCCCCAGTTCCAGTACTGTACGGTGTTAGGGATGAGTAAGGTAATGTTTTAGGAGGGGTGCTTACTGGCTGGTATCCCTTGTAGCCGCACTCATTGCGAAGTGCCTGCTCGTAGTTCCAGGTGAAAAGTCTGTGCCACGCGAGAAAGTTGGCCTGAAGGTGGTGTTAGTAAACGCAATTGGCATTGGGATATGGAATCTTAATGGTTGACTTACAGTGCCGTGGATAGTCAAGGTGTTGTTGACGTGATGAGCAACAAAGTCATCGTATCTGTTCTTGGCACCAGCAGCAAATCCAGCTGGTGACTTTGAGGGCTTGGTGGCCAGGCAGAGCACAGCATTGGTATACGCCGTCCTCTCGGAGTTTGACATTGTGGACCTGGAATTGTCTCAGCCACGAGCTCGCTTACACCGTACTGCGGAAGGAGGGAGGGGGTCAACGTACCATTCTCGGCGAACAACAGCGGTGCGCAGCGAACACTTCTTTGTGTCGTGCCCTGCGCCGTTGGTGAGCTGGTTGATGGCTACATTGACCAAGCCCATGCCAGCGAGGACGTCACTGCCAAAGGTTGGGTCAGGGCGCCATTGAGTGGCAGACGCAGTGCTGGCGAGCAGCACGGTGGCGCACGTAGCGAGTTCGAAGCGCATGGTGACGGTTGAGGAGGATAGGTGGATGGAGGGAAGAGAGGTGAAGGTGAGTGACGGAGCCGCGGCTGTGGTGGCTGGTGCCTCTGTTTATATGAAACGAGAGGAGGGTGAGATGCACTTGGAAAGAGATCTACCAAATGGAGGGGAGCGGCGTCTATTTGAACTTAAACGTCCAAGGTGGCAGCTGGCTCCCGGAGATAATCTCTTGATCTTTTGGAGCAATTGACAGAGGTCCCGGGAGAGTGGGGAGGGCTTTAGTTCGGGGGAATAGCGGGTTTCCGGAAGTTCGCAAGGGCCAGGAACAGCCTTGCTTGTTTAGGTTCTGTTGTTGTTGGAGAAGTTTAGGTGGGTTTTGGGGAACTAGGGGTCCACGAGGTCGAGGACTTCTGCAGCACCTTGCATGCATACACCGGAGATTGAGCTAGAGCGGAAGAAACGAGGAAAATATCCCTTCACGGCATCCACGATACGTGGTACTGTAGCATCGCTGGCGGCCTTTTCTTTTGTTTATTGAGAACTTGCATATTTCACAGGCTAGATTGACTTGTTTGGACGTGCGCTCGATGGGTCATGCCTAAGGAGTTCTCCTGATCGGGCGTTAGCAGTGTTCACGGTGGTCGTGGAGTTCAGTTAGTGGTCTCGATGTCGGAATGATCGCCAATTTCATTGTTGCAGGAGCATTCCGGGATAGGGGGTCACCCCTGCTTAGTCGATGTTAGCGTGAACATAGCCAGAGTGCCATCGAGAACAGTATATTTCTGTAAATATACTGCATTTATTACTGTATTCCAAAGTTAGCTCAACAAAGTATACGCACTATACTGTAGCTCTACACGAGGGAAGACTTCTCTTGACCGACGCTAGATACGGAACCCTCATGGGCCCAGAAGACCTCAATTGCAGCTGTAAAGCGGCAGACGATTACCATCTACCGTAGCTCTGTTTCCGCGCCGGCACTGAGTCCAACGGCGGCGGCGTGGATTCTCAATGCCGCAGTCACAAATTTATATGGCATTGAATGCACAGTGAAGTGTTCCATCTTCTGTGCCATGTTTTGCGCAGGGAACGCTGTGCTTGGCGACATTTGCAGCACAAATCCGTCCATAAATCATAGTTTTGGAGGAAGACAAGTACTGTACAGTGGTACAACGGATCAAAAGGAAGGAATGGAAGCGTAAGATGCCTCCACAGTGCCATATGGCCGTATAATGTGAGTGTCGTGGTTGGATGGAAAAAACGTGGAGAGGGAGGAAGGTGGTAGGCACAAAGAGGGGCACTAGGGTAGTGGTACCTGTCGAACCACTCTTAATTGGCCCCGCACCCTTGTATCTGTCTGACCTGTCCGCCTTGACAGGGACCACCCACGATATTACAGTATGCTAATGCAAGTCCAGATTATACAACGCTAGTACGACGAGGATACGATACATCTCCGCGCCACCACTCGCCGCCGGCCTGGCATCTCGCAGCACGCTAGGGTACAGCGGCACGCACCTGCTCTCCCCAAACCACTGAGCCACCGCATTATTTACGCGAAACCACACCACTTTTGCTCTGACTGTACTCCGCCGAAGCAAATCTGGACTGCCCAAGGAAACGCCACTGCATGGCCCCCCGCCCCCATCCAGCGAGTATGCTGCGCTCGAGAAGTTCGGCACTGGCCAACACATCGTGCCTTCCCTGCCCACCGCGTGGTCGCCCACACACGCATACTTCAGCCGGGGAAGATGCGGTCGCCGATATAATGGGCAATCTCGATCGTTGCGTGGTATGTTGGGCGCCTCAGGGGAGCACGCATATGCACGTGGGTTTGGGTAAGAACGAGTTACTCTACTGATAGTGAGAGGCTTAACGCGGCTGCTTAGGCTGTTTACTTTTGTTGGTTATATGGATATTTTCTGCTGCCGCTGCTTTGTTTTCTGCCTCAATTCCCACGTGCGAGCGGCGGAGCCGGAGGGGCTGGAAATTTGATTGGCAATGCCATGTTGTGTCTCGTCGTACTATCATCTTACTCCTCTCTGCGGCCTCGCCCAGCTGAACCCGCCTGCGCCAGCGAGGTATGAACCTATCGCCAGTAAGATAAGTTGTTGGTCTGGCTGCAGAGGTAGTTATTCCCGAACCACCCCCACCCCGCTCGACCCTACTCCTCACCACTATCCAGAACCCTACCCCGGATAATACCTCGCCTCGCTATTGACACAAGAGGTTCCAGGCAGTTTGGACTAGGACGGGGTATACGGCTGCGGCATCCCCGCGCATGAAGCTTCACTCTCCGACCTAACCGCCAACAAATATTCCTCGTGGGGGTGAATAACGAAGTGAGAAAATAGCGTTTGTCTGCTTGCTATCAAGCTCCGCTGCCTGGGGAGAGCAGTCGCGGCAAGGAAATTGGACCCCGTACAGAAGCTAAAATGACCATGACAGGGAGGGCATCTAGCTCCACTGTTGCGTGCCTTGGCCACGCGTTGCCGGTCCCGATACGACGGTGGTAGCCCTAAGCGTGCGCCTCGTCGGCAGGAGGGGACCGAAGTGTGTCCGTGGCGGGTTAATTGCGGGCACTGACAATCTCCAGTGTCAGGCTCAAGCTGTCAGGCCAGCACTGTTGGCTTTGCTAACAACTTACCTCCGCATTCAGAACTATTGCCATAATACACCTCAAATTCCCCTCTCCAGTCCCCAAGCAGCGGCTGCGTCTGGGAATACTTAACTCTTCTGCCTGATGTAAAGCCCGTCCACATTTAGCTGTTGCTGTCAGCCAGTTATGTCCATCCAGACTGTTTAGACAGTAGCCTGAACCCACGAACTCAGAATCGATAGATCATTCTTGGCATCCCGGAGGTGTGCACAACGTGGGCAGCTAGGATGTCTGCCGTATGTGTTCGTGCAAACGAACGACGCCAAAAACGCCACGCCCAGAGAACAGCACATATCAGAGCGGCATACAAAATACTAAGACGGAGCTGAATTCCACGGACCCAGGAATAGGTAGCGCGAGTGGCTGGTTACCACGGGGTTGACACTATTGGCAGCTGCATTACTGAGAATAACTACACCGCCAATGCCAGAGTCAAGAACCATAGACCGAAAAGGCAGCTGCCCGCGCCGCCGCGCCGTCCCCTTTTCCATCTCTCCTATTCTTGCCCCATCATGTCCCGGCCGCTCTGCTTCCACAGCCCGCATTGAGTGAACTATTCCATCATTATCTCACCTCGTCCATCACAACCACTAGTCTCCTCGATCCTTTCCAAAATGCTACTCTCCCCAAATACTACCCCCTAAACCCACCAATCCAGACCGCCGCTGTAATACCACCAGGAAATCACTCGCCATAAGCTCCGAGAAGAAAGCAGCGCACGGTCCGCTCTGACGAGGTGGAAGGTGATAACCACGTGGCGAGCTCGTGGGCTCGCTAGCTTATTTATTTTCTATTTTTGGGAAAGGGATTAAATGGGAGCTTCACTATCAGCTTTTTTTGCCGTTGTTACTGAAGTTTTCGAGTGTCTACTTGCATTTGGGCTTCGTTGGCTTTGATGTTGGGAGGTATGAGCGTAGCGTCTTCCCGATTTCCCAGCTAGGAGTGGAAAGCGCCCCCGACATGGCGCTACTTTGGGTTTACCAAACTTCTATGATTTGGTATACTTTCTTCCTGGACTTTACAAAGGGCCCGTGAAGATTATCAATATCTTACGAATTGAACTTTTTGCCCCTTAGCTTGGAGAACCTCAAGATATGGTGAGGGGAAGAGTGAGAAAGGCAGCTCGGCAGATGGATAAAGAGAAGATGGTGGATATATGGATATATGGGTGAATGGAGGAAGGGGCGATCAGTGTACGAAAAAACGGAAGGCCTTTCTATATAATATATCTCGCCCATATCTTCAGCTCACCTCATATTACTTACCAAAAGGGACATTCCTTCCGTTCCATCTCTCATCCAGATGGACACCAAGCGCCGACAACAGGCAAATCGCACTCGCTGATTTTTTACACCCCGATACCAGCAACACCATACGCATATACATTCCCCAAGACCTAACGTGCGAAATTTCACGACACCAAAAGGCTCCTATGATGCTCCGACGCAACGGCGAAGCAGCGCAGCGAGCGCTGAAGCGATATTAAGCCTTCGGCTGACTCAGCATACCCACAACCTGCCACGGGAAGATCTCACAGTCCGCTCAAGTTCACGGGCTCGGGGGATCCGGTCCCTTCCGGACCGGCCGGGCACTACTCTGGAGTCGGCTTAGCATTTGCGAACAGTGGGCATCACGTGATGGATCTGGGGATTCGTGGAAATGAGATGAGAGGGGCAGCGGACACATGGAAGTCCCTCCGCCCGCCTCCCCTCCATTCCCCCGCGTCCTGAGTTTTGGCCAAAAGTAAAGTTGGGGGGTCCCTTACTTAAGGACACAAGTTTGACATGTGAATTCTCATCGTTTCTCGTCTGAGAATTTGTTCCCCTGAATGGGGCTTGGGTCTAGAGTGAGACAGTGGCGGGGTGTGGTGCATGAATACGCACCCCTCAATTCGAACACGAGATGTGGGAGTGCATGTGGATACTGTGTGTTTTTACAGAGGCGTTCGTCTGAGGGTTACGGTGGAGAGTGCCCACTTCCCTTCCCTCCCGATATCGACGGATGTCGCACGCTTGTCGCGGGCAGGCTCCCGCTTCCCCGAGGCAGACGGGATGGGAGAGTGAGGAGTCTTAGTTGTTGTGGTGGTGGTGGCAGTGGAAACGAACTTTTACCGGCGATCCGCCCAAATCAGCCGCGGCGGGTGATGTGGACCCCCAGCAAGAAGCGTAGCTGGTGTGCGAGAGATAGAGTAATGTGTGCGACATCTCAATCTCACTCCCGTCGAATTGTCGAGTGCTTACTGGATATGGATATTCCCGCCGTGTTACAGCGTTACAGCGCGGCTGGGTGAGACGAGATTCTTCAGGACGATGAGGACGGGAAAGAGAAGAGAAAAATAATGATCCCAGCGCACATCATAAAACGTCCACGGAGGATACGACTCCGCCCATATTCTTGGCTCATACACGCACGCACGAACCTCGTCTTTTCCACCTGACCTTCGAGGCGCGGTCTAGAAGACGGCCTGCGCACATGATTTTGTCGTGTTTCTACGGTATGACTTTTTTTGTTTCCTGTGCGTACAGTATGCTCGATTCACGATTGTAGCGTGTTGATTGCCAACATGGCTAGCACGTTTCCTCGCTGCAGAAAGCGCGCAAGCGAGGTCTTGGCCCCGTACGGATGAGGCAGGCTGGCGAGACCCCGGCCTTCCCTCGGAGAGTTTGGATTGGGATGGTGATGATGTATGGCCGTGCGCAGCGTCTCAGTGTGGTTTACAGGGTGGATGATATATTTCGGGCTTTCATGTGAGCCTTTGGCGTGGATGATGGAGGGGAAATGGTGGTGGAATTGGGAGGTTGATACTGAGAAAGGATCAGGTCTGGAAAGAGATGGTGATAGGCATTAGGTTGCGTTATGCTTACCTGGAACTCTATCCAGTGCCGTCGGGGTGTTACATTCTATCGGGAGTCTCAAATCGTTGGAATGGGCGGGAGTTGGATGTTGGATCGTTGGTTGTGTGGTTAGGGACCCGTTTCCTGGATGCTGTCTATCGTGCTGGGCGTTGACAGAAGAAGCAGTTGGGGTGCACCGTGTCTTCCCACCACAACCTTCCGTCGTCCTGGTCTATTGTTGGAAGGAAGCTAACTGGTACGGCTACTGTCAGGCACATTTTCCGTCTAACCGCATATAGTCCCTGTCACTCAGCCATTATAGATCCACGCACCCCTGCCTATACCCCAATACCCTTACCCATTATAGCACTATCCACTTTCCTTCACAGCGCCCCTGTTGGCAACTCACACAAGCACTATTGGCTCGGAAGGGCAAAAAGAGGCGTAATAGCGGCCAAGAACTGATGCGATCATTGGATGAATAAACCCCTTGATAGGGCTTTGCAAGGAATAGCAAGACGTTGTTTTACCCGCCGCCAATGATATAACGGGGAGAGTGACGGTGCATGGGGGAGGCGTTTTTAGCAAATGCACGCTCGAATGTTAACCTAGCCAAGACGGCCGTGCGCTTGACATGACCATACGGAGCTTTCACAGAGCAAATCACTGCACACGGGCGATGTTACGCTGTGCGCTTCGGCGCTGAAAAATATCGAAGGCACGGTCTATCTAGCTTCTGTTATGGTGGCGAAAATGTCGCCGACGGCGGCTGGGCAGTGAGCTTCAGTATTCGCAAGCAAGCGATGGAGCATTCGAGGCGCTACCGTGCCGCTTCACGGTGCGGCTCGAGGGCCGCTCGTGTACCGCTGTCCAGAAACGCCCCCAGGGACCCTCTTCAGCAGCGCCACTACGGTACTGCCAGCGCTGCCGCTATTGCACGACAAATTGTAGGATGATACTCCTATTTCCACCAGTCTCTGTCCTGCAATCTCCTTCCCTCCCAGAACGCCCGAGACACAAGAAATCAGCGCTCTCAACTTTTTGTTTCCCGTCACTAGCATTCCCTCTAAAATAAGGCGACATGTCAGCGACACGTAGGCTTCTCATAACGGCCATCAAGATCATCGCCCGTAAAATGTTGATCCCCCGGCCGATCTCTCACACTTCCCTCCCATCACATCTCCTCAAGCAGCAATTGATCACCTCCCTTCCCAACCTGACCACGATCAAAACTTAATCTGCACCGATAGGGAGATCATTCTCTCAGGGCTGTGCGCAGGAGGAGCGGAAGGGATCGCCTGATTGGGGGAATTGGCCGCCCCTGTCTATAGCACTGCTACGTCGGCGCTGGTGTGGAAAGTGGTGGTGGGGAAAACACAAATAATAAGTGCAGGTATGCAGCGCGGTGCTTGCTCGGAGTACCGTGCGGCAATGGCGCCGTGGTGGGTGTTCACTGGCCGGGGTAAACGAGTTGAGACTCGGAGCGCCGCAGAGCAGTGCCAGATCTCGACGCACAAGTTAGAAGGTCAAAGCAGAACCCACGCAAGCGAGGTTCTCTTTATCTTGAGTGTGGGAGGCATTGAATTATGTTGAGAAGGAGCAAACAAACAGACATTGGTAGGTTTTCTCGTGTATCCTGCACAAATGTACGGACGAAGACTGGCTTCCCCACCGGGCCATTTTCAACCCATCCTTCCAGAACGCCACGCCCCTTCACCCCTCGTTCCAATATTTTTGCCCCACTGAAATGCCATATTGCAGAGTACAGTGCGACGTTGCGATGCTTTTGAGCTAACCTCTTACTGTGCACTAAGGTTATATCCCTTTTTTACACCACTCCTCACGCCAAACCCCTGGTCTCATTCTCACACCAAGCCCACGACCCTGGGCGCGGATCGGCACCGCGGCGGGACTGGTCTACGCGAAGAGGGAAGGAAGGTGGCTGCCCTGGTTGAGATGTTACGAGCCTGCTATACGGCGCAGAGGAACGACTACTCCGATGCAGAAGAGTGCAGCATGGTAGTACAGTATAGTACGTACATATCAATCAATTCTGTCCTGTGCCAGCCTTGGTCTGTGCGAAGACCGTGCAATTCCGCATTCATATTTCGAGCGAGTGTGGAGACGCATATATGTTCTGTAGATGTCCGGCAGGCCGCGCTACACAGAGAAACAAGGGAAAAACGCCTCCGAATGAAAGAGAGATATTGTGGTTGTTGACGTCGACGGATCTTCCTACGCGAGCTTGACGCCTCTCATTTCTCACTCGCCGCTTCTGCGTCTGCGAGTGCGATTGGAGTTTTGCGTCACTGCCATTGCTAGTTTTGGACGATCGTCTCGGGCGACAGGAACACAGACCGAGATTGAGAGGAAACACTCGTTGCGACTGCTCCACGAGGCAGGGCCTTGACTCTCGCAAATACTTTTAACTCGCTCCTGTCTCCTCCTCCTCCTCTCAACAACGCCCACGATGGATTTCCCCGCGGACCTGCTCGTCCGCCAGGCCCCCGGCCCCGCGGCGCCGACGTATGATTTCACGGAGAACAATGGACCCCAGATCCTGGCTGTGGCGGGATTTTTGATGGGCTTCGGAATGCTTGTTGTGCTTCTGAGAGTTTATGTGAGGATATTTATGACGAAAACGATGGGGGCGGATGATTATATCATGGTTGTTGCACAGGTGAGTTTTAGCGGTTGCTGTGGTGTCTTACTCAGACCTCTATTTTCTATCCAGGGAGAGTCTAGAGTTTTTGGATTGGGTGCTAAAACAAGGACAATGGATGAAGATTCGGGCTGACAGTTCACGCAGGTATTCAGCGTCGCAGTACTGGTCTGTATGATACTCGAGGTTGGGAAGGGCGTGGGGCGGCATAGTACGGACCCTGCGTATCTGGCGAACTTTGGGACGGTCATCAAAATAGGATTCTTTAGGGGTTTATTCCTCGTCACAGGGATCAGTCTTGTCAAAATCTCTGTTGGGCTTTTCCTTCTCCGAATCGTTGAAGGGACATTGTATAAGCGGATTATCCTGGGAACCATTGGTAAGTGACACCCCTCCCTTCACATACACTGCATAGCCCCTCATAGTCAGGGGCTATGAACGTCATGCCAAAGCAGCTTGTGTATAATGGCAAACAATGGAATGCTAACATTTCCCGCCATCCAGGTTTCCTTGTCATCTTCACGCTTGCCTGCCTCGGCACGCTCATATTCCAATGTCTCCCCGTCAGCGCCGCGTGGGACTTTGCTCAGCGACCTCCACCATTCGGGACAGGAAATGCAAAGTGTTACAGCACCCCTATATTCACGGCTATCGGCCTCTTCAACGGCGGTTTGTCACTCCGAAGCCCGTCATACCAAACCACATACTAACTCCTTCTTAGCCGTCAACATCGCCACCGACATCGCCTTTGCCGTTCTCCCCATTCCTATAGTCTGGAAACTTAGCGTCAACATGCGCACCAAGATCACCCTGATCTTCATCCTAAGTCTCGGTTTTGTGGCCTGTATCGCAGCCATCATGCGAGAGGCCCTCCTCGTCAACTTCTTCGAGGCGGTAGACGGCAACTTCCAGAACGCCTATGCACTGTGGAATTACGCTGAGTTAGGCGTTGGTATCGTTGCCGCTTGCCTGCCTGCACTGCGCCCGCTCTTCGCATTCCTTCTCGACAAGGCCAGCTCGACCTTCGCATCGCGCCAGGCGGGACTTAGCACGAGGCATAAGTACTACATGCAGAGTAACGACATCAATCTCTCTGCCGTCGGAAAGCGTGATGATAGCGAGGGTCAGCGCGGGGATGGAAGGTACGGTGTGAGCGTTACGAGCAACGGCCGCGACTTTTATGAGGATCGTATGCCCAGGAGGCCGATGGGGAAGCTAGAGCAGAGTCTTACAGAGGGAGAGGGCGATAGCGATGAGAATATTTTGCCGATCCAAGATGTGGAGAGGCATGGCGGGGGCAATAATCGCATCGTCAAGACAACGGAGGTGCGTGTTACCTAAGCGGAGCCTGTTCCGTTGGAGGAGGGGGATTGTACCATAGCTGCAACTGTTTTATCCTTACCCGCGTATACATGCCTGCTTCTTTCTGTGTGCTTACTTTTGTTTTCTTCTTCTTTTCGAAGACGGCGATTTGGATTGGGATGGCGAGGAATGGATTTGGAATATTTTTTGGCTTCATACCCATATTGCGAGAGGAAGAAGATGGGATGGGCAAGATGGAGGCCCAGGATGTAGATAAAACCTCAAAAGCGGTGTTGGTGCGTACAGTAAGTACGATGTGACGAAAGGAAGGAATATAATTGATTCATGACGGCCTCCTATTTTGCCATCTCTCTCTAATGTCTACCTTCCAGTTGTCCTCCAGCCTCCGCATTTCCCTCCGCCAGACTTATTTTCTCTCCTCTCTCACGTATGCATAGAAATACAGATAGGATGCGTACTATCCGAATCACCTCTTTCTCGGGGGTGTGCGGGCGTAGGCAATTGAACGACGGGCTAGATCTAGGTGAGAACAGCCTAAGTGTCTCTAAAAGAGAAGCCAGACCGAAATAAGACAGCGGCTCGGAGAGCAGATCGCTCGCAAGATCACCCCGATTGAGCCAGCCTTGCGGCCGTCTGTGCGGTCGGGGTCCGTGCGAGAGCTTCCCCGAGAATATCGATTTCCTTTCGCCCTGGGCGGTTGAGACAGTGGTTGAGACAGCGGCCGTAAGTTGGTGCGGGGAGTGGATGACGATGGATGGTTTCAGTTTGTGTTTTGAAGCCGGGAGGGAGGTTGCCGAGGATGGAGAGAGAAAGGGGGCTGAGGGGCGGGCCGGGATGGGAAGTGAGATGGTCGGCAGCGGGTAATCAGGTAAGAACGGAAAGCCATGTCAGTCACGGAAGCATCAATCACGGGACACAGGATAGAAGAATCGCATCTAACACGTAACCACATTCATTCATGTATTGCCGTCTAGTTCCTAAATAATTCAACCCTCTACTCTTCCTCCTCCTCCTCGGCGATCTCAGCCTCCTCCTCAGCCTCCTCCTCAAACGACGAACTTGGCACGTTGTACAGTCTAAGGATCTGCTTATTCGGGTCCTTGACGAGCACGTACTTGCCCTCGGGCTGGGACATGCACATGTCAACGATGGTGCGGACGATACCCCATCCGTTGGAGAGGGAAAGGTTCATCTGCGCCGCGAAGTCGCGGGGCTTCCAGCCAATAACGCCGAGGATCACGTGGCGGTCGTTGGACTTGGGGTTGGCACGGGAGACGAATCTGGGATGTGTTAGTGGTAGGCTCCGACTTTGTGATAGGGGACGTGAAAGAGAGCGTGGGGATCAGGGAGGGAAAATAGGGAATGGCAGTGAAAAGGGAAAACGTACCCGAGCTTCATGACATCAGCGTTCGCGATGATGGACTGGACGGTCCAGCGAGCGAGCTTGCACGAGTTGTTCTTCATCTCAGTGGCAACGACGGCACCACGGGCCGAGACGAGCTTGGTGCGCCAGTCGAGGGCACCACCACTGCCCTGGGCCTTGTGGTCGAACTCGTTGAGAGCCTTGACGGTGACGTACTGGTCCTCCCCGCTGATGGCGTTCTTGGTGACGGCATCGAGCTCGGTACGGACAATCAGGTTGAGCGGCTCCTCGTCGGTGACGGCGAGGTCGAAGCGGCGGTACTTGTAGGCCTTGCTTGCGGGTGGGTCGGTCTCCTCGGCGGCGTTGTAGAAGGGGTTCTCGTTGGCCATGTCGGAGCGGTGCGCGTCATCCTCGATCATGGTCTGGTTCGCGAAGTTGTGGTTGATGTAGGTGGCCTCCTCGGCGAGGGCGGCGGGCTGGTTGACGGCGTCCTTGTTGCCCTCGGAAGCGTCCATTGGGGAGTCGGCAGCGTTCTCGTTGACAGAGACCATGTCCAGGGCGGCGTTGTCACGCTTGTCCAGGAAGATCTTGTTGCCTTGCCTAACGATAACGATGTCCCAGGGGTACACGGAGCGAGGAGCGCACATAAGCATGGAGAGCACGCTGTCGGTGGCGAAGATGGTGGCCTCATCCCTCTCGGCGAGGTCCTGGATAACGGGATCGGAGGAGGTGGTGACATTGTAGGAGGCGCGGTCAACAACGTTGAGCTTGCGCTCGTTGCTCTTGGTCGCGGGCTTGTCGAAGGAGCGGTCGTAGCGGTACACGAAACCGTAGCTGTCGACATCCTCACCCTCGTCGGCGTCGAGGTTCAGCTTCGTAAGACGGTTGAAGTCAATCTCCTCAAGCAGCTTCCAGTCAGGCTTGATGTTAACCGACGCATCGCGGTTGCGCTGCGGCTTGTCGTAATCCTTCCAGCCGAATCTGCGGCCGCCACGGGCACCACCACGGCCGCCACGAGCATCGTAGCCACCGTATCCACCCTGTGCACCCCCGCGTCCGTTGCTGACTCTCTGGAACTGGCCTCTTCCGCCCCTGGTGTCCCCGCGCCCGCCACGCTGTCCACGGCCACGACCGAATCCACCACCTCTTCCAAAGCGAGTCTTGGCAGTATCGCGAGTGTTGCTGACAACGGAGAAGCTGGACTCGTCTTCGGCGAGCTGAACAGCGAACAGCGACGAGGTTCCGGCACCGTAAACTTGCTGGTCTAGAACTTCTGTTAGCAAAACTCAACCACTCCACCACCAACCGCGCCCGGGGAGGGTAACGGAGGCTTCGCGTATCGGAAATATCGCACCTCTGTAGTTGCGGTTATATTGTTGCCTTCCACCTCTGCCATCTCTGCCATCCTTGCCCTCAGAGGTCCAATCGGCCATGCGCCCTAACTTGTCGCCCTTGGAGTATGGTGCGTATGGGACGCCATCGAGGGTGGTCTCAGTGGAGGTCGCTGGTCCCCAACCATCCGCAGATGGGAGAGCCGACACGATTTCTGCTAGTGATATTGGTGCCATATTTGCGCGACAGGTGTGATGTGTCGAGCGGTCGCGGGTCGGGTCTGGAGTCTGAAGTTCTTTTGCTCGCGAATATTTGTCTAGGTGTGGGTTGGTGTTGAGTGGTGGGGCAGGCGAAATCTTGGCATTTGTCACGTGCGTGATGGGGGGATTGCGATTTATATTTGTGGGATGATGGGGTTCGCACAGAAAAGATAAGATGCCATCCTACTCTGAATATTAGAGAGTATGATATGTTTGAGTCGACTGTAAGCTTTCAATTAATTTTATATAATTATTTTATCAAATCAAGCAGATGTGCAATGCTATATTACAATGCGTTCGCCCAGTAAAATTCTGTTTATTTTTGAATATTTCCCCCGCATTAATATATTCCTGTCAAAATTATTTCCAACAACGAACGTGTTTACTATTCTTTCGTTCAAACCACAAGTTTTAGACTTATTCACATTGGATCTGGTTTTGCACAATTTTCCATTAACTAGCCCTGGTTTGCGCTTTTCAACTTGACAGGTGTCAACTTGGAATACCTTTCTTTCTTCGATCGGACGGCAAAAATAGCTGGTTCCCATCTTCACGCTCGTCCTCGTGCCCTTCCCCATGCCGCCCCCAACCTATTCTTGTCTACCGGCCATCCCAAATCGTCCTTGCTCAACCGGTTCTAATTATGGCATGCTACCTCTGGTCAATCTCCACAAGGACAATTGTCGATCTCGGGCAAGTGCAAGAAGCCGCGTTACCCCGAGGGGACACGGGACTGCTCGTAATATGCCGAGATATAGTCCGCAGCCCAAGTTTAACCGCCAGGGAAGGACGAAGGGCCTCAGACGAGACAACGATCATGCGGTGCACGGCAATAGCATGATCGGTTCAACGGTGAACACGGTTTGTTTGAGCGAAGCTCGCGTTGGCTTTCGGCAAGGGGGCGTGTCACCAACTCGGCATCGAGTCTTAGTGTCACATACGTTCACGACATGTGCCGCTGCTGCTGCTCGCCAGTTGTAACGAACCCTGTGAACAGTCAAAATAGGATCGCATGAAACGGCTAGGAACTTAGGCACATGGACGCGTAGATGCATGATGCAAACCACTGCTGACATCGCTCAACCTGTTCTATCCTGCCGGACACAGCATCGTGATCCCCTTTTGCCCCTGACTAGAATAGACTCGTTGGCCCGATCCCATCGCTCATACGCCCAGAGTGAGGATAATATAGCTCCAAGGTAGGTCGGAGAGTTCTGTCCAACATAGGTCCGGCAGATCTTCCACTCGGCCAAATTCTCCTCGGCAGAGGCAGCTGTTTCCCAAAGATGGCAGGTGCGAACGGCTCGTCTCTCGGACAATACTGCAGCTATTTGCGGTGCCAACCCTCACAATTGAAGTGATGTCCCCGGTGCTCTGGTAACAATCCGAGAGACCGCCTCAGGTGATATATCAGAAGTACTCGCCGGCTCGATGACCAGGGATGATCAGAGCACTGCTTTCTGTCGTGACAAAGGCACATTGCATTCCATAACCCTAGGGTAAGCGTACCTTGCAATCTTCCGCGAGGATGGTAGAGACCGCGACTGGCTGAAGACAAGGCAGCCATAAACCAATATACCTGTCCTGATGCATATTCTAGCCGGCCGTGACGGCATGTGGCTTCATATGATCAGTATTACTTACATTAGTTGATATGTGTAACATTGAATATCCAATAGATGCATTCGATACGATGCGTCGCTGTAAGACGCCGTTGAGGCGTTATTTGGACCCCTGGATGGGATGGCTGGGAGGCTCAGCTGGGCACATATTGGTCCCCTGGAACCCCGAATTAGGGAAGTTGAAATGGGGGTTTGGACGGATTAGATCCCCGAAGTCCATATACAATCTATATCGAGAAAGTGAGGATGTACATAGACAAACCAGTGTTCATACTATAATACGCAGTACACTATGGTACACTATACGAGTAGTATGTACGGTACATGCATAATAAACTGTGCTGCACTGCACTGACGTGTGCATAATTTCCCGTCACATGATCTATGCATGCTTCAGCCCGTGTTCTCGACGCAACGGCCAGAGCGGGACCGGCTGGGGGGCGATCAGCAATCAGCAATCAAGCAATCAACCTATCCACTCCACAATGTCCTTGTTAATATACAAAGGGCAATTGCATCTCAACGACTTCAACGACTTGCACCACCTCACATCCACCTTCACCTCCACCTCCACCATCTGCACTTGCCTTCGGTGGCGACGTGCATCTTACACCTGTATTGGCGGCATTGCGCCTACCTCCGCCCCCGCGCTGAATCCGAATGCGCCGCCGCAGCCTCGCTCGCTCCTGCTATTTTAACTGATCGTTGCGTCGCTGTTACCGTCATACAGCTTCCACGAGTCTGCGAACAGTGACAAATACCACCACACCCCAAGAGCCCTGATCTCCCTCTACACTCATATGCTTCTCTCGAACCGACTTAATTCGGTACCGCCACCTTCTCCACTTCGCCCTCTCTTCCGCACACGCACAGCCTGTGCCCGCTATTCCAAATACCAAACATCCTTCCATAGCTTCGGTTGAATCAACCCTAGCGTCCGCTGGCGTTTATAAAGGAAGTCAGCCAGACCGGATACCGTGACCTTACGAGGCGCACTTGACAAGGTATGCGCTGTGTCCTTCTATATTCAGGCTTGCATATTCGACGTTGCCGAGAAGTCATTCCCAGCCGAGCAGTCATTCCCATCCCAGCCCTCCTTTTGATTCCTATATCCCCCCCATATATTCTCTTTTCGCTGCTTCTGTCGCATTGATAGACGGAATGACTGACCCAATATCACCTGAAGCGTTACGACAGTTATATGCGAAGCACATTGTCCTGCTGAGCGAGATATATAAATCGACTATACCTCCCCTCGGAGTCTTCCCTGACATTATGGAGATCCAACAAGATCAGTACGCGAATCCCCCCTCGGGAAATAGCGGCTATGGAAGCAGCGAGCAGTCGGAGAGTGGAAAGAGTCCCCTGTCGATGAGCCTAGGATTCCTCAAGACGCTCACGGAAAAGAAGAGCACGCGTGGTGAGCCGAGCGACAATTTAATGCATACCTCTGCTAAGCCGACCCTAGTTGATGGACAGCCGTCGAAGCGCCGCGGCCCGAAGCCTGATAGCAAGCCTGCCCTGACCCGACGACAGGAACTAAATCGACAAGCCCAGAGGTACAACCCCTCTATGACCCCGCGTTCACGCTAACGGACCCCAGAACCCACCGAGAGCGGAAAGAACTTTACATTAAAGCACTCGAGCAAGAAGTGCTCCGGCTAAAACAGAATTTCTCCACCGTCGCCCGGAGCAAGGACGCCCTCGCCGAAGAGAACCGCCAACTCCGGAACCTCCTTGCCGCCCACGGCATACCATGGACTGGTAGCGGCGGCGTCGACGAGCTTGCCGGCGGTAGCACGTCCTATCCTTCGTCAGGCTCCTTCTCCGGCTCCTACCCCTCCTCCGTGTCGCCCACGCCGCAGTACAACACCCACGCCGGCAACAACGGAGGGCACCTTGCTCCGC